>BQNB010005487.1:2244-97823 GCA_026074375.1 Tanacetum coccineum | reverse complement strand
TATGAGTTTGATAGCACATGTCCATAACCTATTATTGTCCAATGATCTTGAATGTTTACAGCTATTTAATTGTTTTGTTTATATTTGTTTTATGTTTAAACCTACGAGCTCACCAACGTAATGTTGACACTTGAGAGTATCCATTTTCAGGTGAAGTTAGCAAGGCTTAAGAGTTCGAGACTGATTAGCTAGTGAGACTTTAGGTTCCCTGCATTTGAAGACCTACTAGTTATTATCTGCATTTTTATATTTGATATACTTTCGTACTTGGTACTTGTTATTTCATATTTCGTTTTACGACTATGTATTGTTGTGTTTCGATTAACCTCGATACAAGTCCCCTCTTGTGTCAGGTGTCGTCATGACATTTTGATTTATTTAGTGATTATGCATTTTAGTTATTCTCTATTGTGACATCAGTGTGTTGTGACGATGCTTATCGGGTTACGCCTCATGATTCCGCCTTGGCGGGGTGTGACATAATATGCAACCTAGTTCTCTATAACCTTGGCTCTTGATACCAATCTGTTACACCCTCAAAATTGGAACGCAACGGAATAGGTAACCGGGGGGGTGACTTCATAAATATCTCAAACACAAAGCATAAAGAAACGACCACTATATGGACGTTTTGAAAATAATAACTCGTTGCTTTAATTAAAATAAAAGAGTCTTACAATAATTCAGTGTATTTAAAACATAGCGGAAGCATAAATAAGTTTTTGCAAGACAAGGAGTATTTAATAATAGATAATTCTTAAAAAGAAGCCGTATGTATGCAGACTCCATATAGCACATCAAGGAGTTCCAATAAGCTAAGCACATGAGAAAACATGCTTAAAACGTCAACATAATGTTGGTGAGTTTATAGGTTTAAGTAAAACAATAGATAATTTTAGTTTGTATGCTATTAGTGAATATGCGGACATGTGTTTGTGTTTGTTTAAGCTTTATCACAAGTGGATTAGAATCCTCTCAAGTTGAGTCAAACATGATACATCATGTTCACCAATCACAAATTAGTTAAATGTATACAACTTTTTCTTTTATTGAAAATCAAGAGCCCACTTATTTATTTCCTCTCACAAAAAACATAACATGATCAATCATGTTTGACCACAACTTGAGAGAATCTTTTTCCTTGGGTCTATTATTCATCCAAAGATACGAAAACTACACTCTTGCAAAGTACATAGGCTGTCATAGTACAGCTGTCATAAATTGCGACAATATTATAAATCGTGATTGTGCTAAATAATTGCTGAGGTTTCGAATTTGTAAAAAACTGTTGTGTATAGATAATTGCAAGAACATAGAATTAATGCTTTAGAGATCGACAACCTATTAAAATTGATAAGGTACAAAACGTATCACGTAATCTGTATTTACACTTGCTTGTTAAAGACTTATAACCACCAATTGGCCTATTTAGCCATATAAAATTATGAACCGATCTTAAATAAGAAAGATTATACTCGTGTAATCCAAAGTTGGACCACATAAAATTGCCCAAAGATTTGACTTTGTAGATGGTATCCACCTTACTAGTTGACAACAACACCAAAAGGGCACTAGGGCAGTTAAACATTAAATTAACGACATTCTACAAAGTCGCTTCCCGACCTCATTGGTTATTCGAGCAATATAAATAATGTAAACCTACACCCTTTAACCAATAATCATCTGGTCAAAAACCTTGATACGTATTACTCGGACCAATACTAAAGAAGTTAAACATTTGTTTAAGGGGTTATACTTGAGCAACTAAAGTGGTCCGAGGTCGAGAACTTAAATCGGATGCGATCAAAGTAAAGTTGTCTAGTGAACAACCGATTGAATTAAACGGCGAACAAAACATTCATCCATTATATTTACCATGCTTCGTATAAATATGGATGAACACAGAGAAAAAAATGTGCTCACGTTTCTAAGTGAAAAACATTTGGTCCTTTTATTTGTAAGAGATGTTGCAACTTTTTAATTTGTGGTTTACTTTTACAAATAAGTAATGTCAATTGCAACAACTTGAATTAAAAATACTATATAGATAGCTGTAAATTATAATTAAAAATAGAGAACCCTTAAAAATAATTATATATTAGCGCTTAATTCAACTTAAGGGTTAGAGCTAGATTTTGTCTTGGGCTCTAATTAGCATGCCACTTTACTCTTATATTACAACACAAAGTTGAGGATCCATTTCCTCACTCCACACATTGAAATAATATTGAACGACACAACTAATGCCGGAGTACCGTCCTACAACACCGGTGACGGCGAAAGTAACAAAGGAGGCGTCGCCTACGACATAGGATTCTCCTTCCTAGTTATCTTTTTCGTATTCACTATCCTCTACACGTATTTCATTTGTAAGCGTAATTCAGACTTGCGATCATCACAACAACCAGCCATCACCTTTTTTCGTACCACTATTGACTCTGACACAGATGATGAGCAATGTACAAAACCCTCTAGTGGCCTTGACGATGGCGTCTTGTCGGCTTTACCTACGCTTCATTACTCTGAGGCCGTGAAGCAGCCTCATGACCATAACATTAGTTATGGCTTAGGATGCTCTATTTGTTTGGCGGATTATAAACCTACGGATGTCATACGATTGTTGCCAACATGTAGTCACTTGTTTCACGTGAGTTGTGTAGATACATGGTTGAAGGTTCATCCTACGTGTCCGGTGTGTCGTAAGTCGCCATTACCGAAGCCGGCATCCGAGTTGACTTGAATGATTTGTGAACAAATTGGATTCTTAGTTACGTGCAAGTTAAACTTAAGATTCATGCTTATTGGTTTAAATTGTGTACATTTTCCTTTTTTATTTTATTTTTTATATGTAGCAAAAAGCTCCCACGTAGTGTTTCTATTACTAGTGGGCAACTTGCAAAATGGTTGCATTTTTTGTACTGCTGCTTATCTCTAGACACATTTCTAATAATTTTATAACAAGTACTGTAATATTTAAGCCTCGAATCTAAAGAATTGGTTTATTTGAATTGTTTTTTTTTATTGTAATGGTTATTTACTTATTTTAGCTATACTAAAATGTCAAACACCTTCTACAGTGACGGACCCAGGAATATGACTTGTGGGGGCAAAAAAAAAAATGACAATGGCAACAAAATGTGAAAGAAAAAACTAAGATCGAAATGATAAATCGCGTATTTTTAGTTAGAGATAAGGATTTATAAGATTTTAAAGTGTTGAATTTGGGTTTTAGTACGTGAGTGGGGGCAATTTGAATCTCGAGTGGGGGGCACTTTCAAAAAAAAGTCAAAATTACACTAAATTTTCGACTTTTTCGACGAGCCATGGGGGCACTTGCCCCCCATATTTAAACAATAGATCCGTCCCTGACCTTCTATAAAATACGTCACACTGTGCTTTCAATTGGTTCCGGGAGATATATTGATATCTACTGTAATTATTTCTTATGCAAATATCATAATCACTAAGTAGAGGTAACGACATGTTTGTTCTTTTAAATGCCACGACTTTCTAAATATGTACTTAGTATATGACTGTAACAAACAATTTTAGCACAATTTTAAATTTCTATGTATATTCAAAAGAAATTTAAAAAGTAGTAATATTAATTGAAAAGGGTATTGATCTTATTTTTTGTAGTGTCAATATGAAATATGTGTCGTTCACGAATACATTTGACATAATTTAAAAAATTGACACAAACCATGAATTTATCAACCAGTATTAAGATTGATAACTAATATTCACTAAAAGTTTGGCCAAATATGGAGGGTTTGTGTGAATTTTGTTTAATTACATATATTTTGATTTTTGAGTAATATACATACAAGTTTGTAATTTGAGGTTAGTTTTCAGAATGATCAAAAAGTTTGTCCAATTCCCCCATTTAACAAACTATAAACTAAAATACGATCAAAACTAAAATAATGCAAAACAAGACCACTTTAAATCTTTATTTCTTTCTTTTATCTTCATATAAAATTCAAATATTAGCTTTTCCAACAAAGTTTAGAATACAATTATTTTGAAGTGTTCTGCTATGTATAGTTTTTGGAAGGGCGAAAATTATCAAATCGTAATCAAGCTTGATAAATGTTTTAATTTAGTCACTTTAACTTTATTTTTATTATAAACACTGGCGAATGATATAAAGGGCAGGAAGGGGTCCCCCTCAACTAAAATATAGCCCATAGTTAGCGGTTTTGTTGGGTTTACTGATTTATATGTTTAAATTTACATTGTGGCTTCCTAAATTTTTGGTAATATGAAATGTGGCTTAGCGGGAAAAAGTCAATTATATAAACTAAAATGGTTTCATTTCCTTTTTATTTCATTGTTATTCATTTTATTATATTTTTTTTAGTAGAGAATAGTTTCATATATATGTAGTAACAGTTTAAAAGTAAACTAAAACCAATGTATTAAGTATTCAATAGTTCAAAAACATATATGTAAGTTGGTATTTTTGTGTTATTAGTTAGAATAGTTTACTAGTTTTATTTTTTTTCTTCATTTTTCGTATGATTATAGATGGTCTTTTAATTTAATCTTTTATATAGAACACATTCTTCTCTCGAAAATTTTGCCCCCCCCCCCCCCCCCCCAAGCTTGATCGTCAAGCTCCGCCACTGATTATAAAAACCACTCAAGTTTCAATAGTGTTACATTCTTGTGTAAATTTTATGTTACAGTGACTTGAACGAAACACTTCTAAAACTTTGTTATTATTTTATGCTTATCGTTTATGTTTAGTTATGTATTAAGGTTGGACGGAGTGGAGGTGAGTTTGCCAAAACTTACCTCGGTGGCTTATGAAGTCGCGCGCGACTTGCCCCTCCGGTGGTAAAACTCACCGAGGTGAGTTACTTTTGTGAGGTGAGTTTTGGCATGTTTTTGTGTCAATTCGGTGAGATACTCACCTAGTGTGGGTTTTAAAAATAGTAGGCCCCTCCCAAAATGCAACCGTTTTATATTAAAAAAAAAACCCTCACTTTTTACTTATAAATACCCACTAATTCATCTATTTTTATACATAATTATTCCCACTTTTAAATTAATATGGCTTGTTTACTTCCACACACCGTCGATGAAAATTCACTTTTTGTTCAAACACATTAAATTCACGAAGATAGCGTTCGTCAGAAGACGATGACTGGTATTTAGCGTGCTATTGACATGAAAGCGCAGCTAAACAAGATCTTGGAATGATACGAGAATTGAAATGAGACATTCACAAGGAGATGTAATTTAATCGACGCTTTTTTGAAGAGATTTAAAGATTACGAGATAAATCATGCTAGTTCGTAAGGCAGGTAAAATAGAAAAACAAATGAGGCTAATATGTTTGGTTTATCTGAAAAATTACAATCTTTCTTTCCCACTATAAATACAACTCTTTTCACAAATTTTTTCACACATTAAAACAACATTCAAAACCCACCATGTTGAAAACAACAAAGCAATCCTCGGACCCGAAAAACCAACGAAACTAATCTTCAACAAACCTTACACATCACACGACTCGGAAAACATAAGGGTGTTCATTTGAAACAAAAATAAATTTTTTTGTTAAAAAAAAAACAGCAAAGGCCACATCTCCATAACTCACGGATTTCTTCTGAGAAATAGTATCAACTCACATACTTCAGGAGTGAAGATGTACTAAGAGAAACTATTGGAAGCAACAAGCAAGTGTGAAAACGAGTGGGGGATTGAATTATGAAAGAAGAAAGTGAACGTGAGTTATTCATTTTGGAATTTGGTGTGCAAATGATTCGGATATCGAAACAGATTTATAATTTATTGATTGTTTTTAATTTACTATGTCGGTTTTTAACTGTGTTCGTTATGTTTTTTATTTATGATCTTAAATATAGGTTTTAATTAGTTACGTATTTTATTTAATTTCGTAGTTTACGTTTACGTAAACTTTTTATTTTTTAGTTTATGAATAAAAGTATTTAAATAAAAAATGGTGCGTAGATGAGTTATATTGGCGGTGTGTGGGTTCTTATTAGGTTGAAAGGTGGGTTGTAAGGTGAGTTTTATTTGGAGAGAGAAAGCTAATGTGGCGTTGACAATCATATATGATTTCATAAAATCATATATGATTTCATAAAATCATATATGATTTCATAAAATCATATATGATTTCATAAATCATATATGATTTCATAAAATCGTATATGATTTCATAAAATCATAAAAAAAAGTTTGTCGAAAGTACATAGTGTCGCCCCTCTATAGAAAGATAATTTAATTCTCGTCGCGATGATATGTTTTGTTTTGCGTAACGATTAACTGTGTGTGAGATATTTAATTTTTAAAAAAGAGGTGGAAAGTGGGTTTTTTTATTTTTGATGAAAAAATAAGTGGTTATGATTGGTTCATTGAGTCTATGACAAATATTGGGTCTATATTGAACTTTTGGCTTCAAGCATATGCATATGCATGGTTACTCCAGCTCGTGTGGTTGCAATGGATGTTTGCAATAGGATAAAAATGTTTATTTCGATCAACCATCTCGTGGATGCAATGGAATATTTGTCAGAAATAAAATCCCTGGCTCTTTGCTCACAAGAATAGGCCTTCTCAGTATCTCCACCTTTGTAGGATGATTTTTGATAGCATTTGTGATAAGCCTTCTTTAATCGATTCATCCATTGATGCATTTTGTGGGATCCCCAATGCCTCATATATAGACTCAGACTAAATACATTATCGCTAGCTCTCTTCGGTGATCTTCTATATCACTCTTGACAGGTTTGGTGTTCAACATTTATAACTGATGTACTCACCATCTGTGCAACGAATGAATACTGCTTTAGAACATGTGAGCCATATGCGCACTCTTTCTATAACCTATCCATAAGCAATCTGGGACTGATCGAAAGGAAAATCAATCTTGGCTATGTGGCCAAGTACAAGCTAAACTATATCTATTTAGAAAAAGAAATTTGTATAAGTAGCTTTGTGCCGTATATAGAATCTCTTTTTAATCTTTAGACCATAGATAATTAGATAGTTAGGTGTAAATTTGGTTCATTAATAGTTGCAATTGATTATCAACATATCATACCTATCAAAAAACCATATCCAAACACCCCTCTTATTATTCCACCTAGGGCTGTTAACGAGTCGAACTTTTAACGAGCTACTCGAGCTCGAGCTCGTTTAACTCGAGTCGAGCTTGATAAATTTCGAGCTCGAATCGAGCTCAAATAAATGTTGAGTCGAATATTTGATAAGAGCAGTGCTTTTAATTTTAATATTTAGCTCCGGCTCGTTCGATAGCTAGCTTTGTTATTCGAGTCGAGAGCAACGAGCTTCTCGAGACTAAACGCAGCCAAAACGAGCTAACGAGCTATTTATGTAGTTTCTAAATATTTGTTGTAAATTTTAATTACTTTAGTATTTTAGGTTTAAACATAAAATCCAAACTAACAATATGTTACCTTATCACATCAGCAGATCTCACAATTTAGTTTTATTGTTTTACTTTTTTATTTTTATATAATTATAAAAATAGTAAACTTGGGCTTTGTTTATATAGAACTCACATTGTCTTCCTTTTGTTATCATTCATTATGAGGGAGTGAAATGATTTTTTTTCTTTTTATTTTCTTCAAGCAAAAAGCAATATTAGGTTGTTAATACATATGAATATTTTATCCATAAATTCATTTAGTTTATGTGTCATTTATAATTGTTATTCTATGTATTTTATGTATTGATATATAGTTGTTAAATTAGTTTTATGTAGTTAAGTGTATTATAAAGAATAACATTCTGTTTAATACACTATTTATCAAATATATAAGTGGAATGAACTAATAATCATGATTACCATTAAATAAGATTATGAATCTCAATAATGATTTCAAGAAACTCGTCGTTTGATATAAATGGTGTCGTGGGGAGTTATGTCAGGGTTTGTGATTAAAAATACAAACATGGGTATGTTTATCTGTATACAAGCGATTCTCTTTTATGTTTGTACGCTTACAAACAAAAAGACTCATACGATGAGATCAAATATGTGTGCTCACTGGGTCATATACATATGAACTTAAAATGTATAGAACATAGGAAAGCTTAATATGTAAAAGCGATATATTATGGACCCCTTGAATTAATCAATGCGGCCAATATTTGACATATGAGGACACATAATGATTCTATATGCCTTAAAATCAATAGTAAGGTTGTAAAACACAGTCTGGTTAAATGGTCTTAGACAATAGAATATAAAAAATGTTATCATCTCAAATCTATTTGATGATGAAACACAAAGATTGTTGTTGGTAATATTCTTGTAGAAACTCTTTTTTGTTAGTTTAGTTATGAACTAACTAACTCTTACACTCGTTCAAATAATGTAAACTAGTTGTTAGATTTATGATAATGGTTTATTAATTATAATCCATTACATGTGAATGCAAATGTGTTTGCGCATACACATACAATGTTTTGTATGAGCATTTAAACAAACAATATATACATACAATCTTACATATGATACACATATACATTTACAAGAGACAAATGACCATACATAAATACACTACACATGACTTAATTTAGTTAAACAATCAAATAATTCATTATATACTTGAGCTCGTTAAATAATTTATGATATTGACTCAAGCTCGAATAACAAAATTTTCTCTGCTAGTTTCATGAATTAAGCTTACAAAATTATACTTGGGTATATCTTTTCGTAATCATGTTAGTGAAAGAGGTAAAAATATACTAGAAAATCATGATATACAAGTAATAATTAGTGTTCTCAATAAAGAAAAAAATTAGAAAAAGAGATCGGAAAGCATTTCGGTTGTATCAACTTGAAATACAATTAATTGAATACGTTTTATGTATTACTAATCTAATTGTAGGATAAGAGCTTGGCGTTATTGAAGAGAATATATTTATTATGCTTTTAAGAAGAAAATGTAATCGTTTCTATATTTTAAGAAAGCCAAAGAGTAGTTTAGATTAATACGCTTTAAAGCGACGTAAGAGAGTTAAAATGACTTTATTCGATGGTAATAGCATCTTTAGACTTAAAAAGTAAAACAGTTAAATTGGAGTATGACATGAATATTTTTTAATATCTTGCTTAAAGTTAACTGCTTGAAACTAAAAATTTTATATTTTACTTATGATAACATATTATTATTTTTTATTTTTTTGCTTGGTGTTATTAATTTATTTAATTACTTAAATATATAATCTATTGAATAGTTTTTTATTTTATTTTATAATAAGAGAAGATAGTAAGCCTTTAATTGTAATCATTATCTACTAAATATTATATGTTTATATGTTTATCTTATTTTTTGTTTTAAAATTTAAAAAGTATATAAAGGGACACAATGAATATTATTTTCTTTGCCTAACTAGTAAATACTTAGATAACAAATAAGGAAATATAGTTTAAAAATATCAAAAGAACAAGGAATCTAAATTATATGAAGGACATGGTAGTAGACTATACCTCTTGTTTGAGAGAAGAAACATCAAGGGCAAAAAACCTCTTTATACTAAGCAAAGACACCCCCACATCCCCCCCCCCCCTTTGATACTTAGTTAAGATTTAGATTAGGATGTTACAATCATTGATTGTTGTCATTAAACAATATTTTGACCTTATAAATTAAGTAAACTTTAATTATTTGAGCTTTATAAAACGAAATTAAAATTTAAACGATTTCGAGCTTTTCAGTAGTAAAAGTTGAGTTAATAACGGATTATCAGTTCGATCGTTTATAGAGCATCTTATGTTAAAGTTAGTTTTATTGTAGGAGTCTAATAAAAAAGTAGAAGTTCAAACGAGCTTCGAGCTCGAGCTCGAACAACAACAAAATAATCGAGTTCGAGCTCGAGTCGAGTAGTTAATAAACGAGCTTGGCTCGTTTAGCAAACTCGTCGGCTCGGATGTTAACACCTAATTTCCACAGTACTCGCCTGCGAAATACGATAAGAACTAGGAACAAATGGTCCTGGGAAATAAAGTTTAAAGAACCCAAACTTATTAAGATACAAACATCTTCACATGGCATATTGTAATTAATCAAAACCGAAATTACAAACACGTGGAACAATGCGGTAGCTAGTCCAAAAGAGAACGTCAACCACCAGCAATGTCCCATGAGACGATATCTTGAGGAGACCGGGTGGTATAGTTGATCATGACAGTAAATATTAAGCCTATGGAACAGTGGTGAGGTAAAGTGTTGCTTTCGTACTGAAAAATAGTTTTACGATATCCAGGATCCTTTATCGGAACCCGCACCGGCCCAACATGCCATATTTCCCATGGCCGGGATGCACAAGTCTTGTTCGGGTCCTTTAGTACTTGCGCCACATTGTACATGTCTGATTCAAAATTAAAATCTGCACATATATATAGTGTGTGTTTTAGATTCACAAACAAAAAGAACAAATCAACATATAAAAAATTAGACTATATACTAAGACACAAACATTTGACCACTGTTCATCAACAGTGCCAAATGTTTGACTTGGGCCACTTGGGCTCAATTAGACTATATACTAAGACACAAACATTTGACCACTGTTCATCAACAGTGCCAAATGTTTGACTTGGGCCACTTGGGCTCAAATTTGGCCCGGCCCAAGTATTTTTTTTTTTTGGGCTCTACTTTGGCCCGGCCCAAATATTTTATTTTTTTTAAAGTTTAGTCCAACATCTAGCTCAACTTTTTTTCCTCTTTTTCCGCATGGTTACTTTTCATCGGCCCCAAAAAAAAAGTTTATAATCCCTCCCACCCCCACTTCTTTCGCTAAAAATAAGAAGGAAAAAAAAAATTACGAGACGTGCTTTTATTTTTAACTATTTACAATTTTCTATCGGCCTGGGTCAAAAAAAAATGTTATGAGACCGAAAAAATAAATCCGCACAAAATACAATAAGAAAGAAAAAATACGCCGCAGTAACGCGCGATTATCATTTAATATGAGAAAAAAAACTATTAAAAATGAGACCGAAAAAATAAACCCAAACAAAAAAAAAGCCTCGCAACAACGCGCGAAAAATTAACGCCCGCAGCAACGCGCGGGTAATTTATGCTTGTTACTACTATTTTAGACAAATTTTATATTTCTCAAAGAGGGAACATTTATTTCTTTATCATATATGACATTTATGCGAGTGTGCAAGCATTGATAAATGAATGTGTAGTATACATACAGAGTTCGTCGTCAACATGGAAATCCCGAGTAGACGCCCAGTCCTCGTAGAAAGTTTTGGTTGGAGGGATCGACCAGATGTAGTCTCCCACGATGTGTTTTACGCCCCTAGCGTGTGCCATATAGAGTACTAATACTAATAATGTTGTTTGTACGACCATCTCAACCGTGTCCACGGATGGATAGAATGAGTGAAGACAGTTATTAAATACGTAGTAAAAGAGATAATGAAGGTAACGGTTATGAGAGGTT
Source organism: Tanacetum coccineum (assembly GCA_026074375.1). NCBI lineage: Eukaryota > Viridiplantae > Streptophyta > Magnoliopsida > Asterales > Asteraceae > Tanacetum > Tanacetum coccineum. Next base: position 86,360 of record BQNB010005487.1, on the reverse strand, counting down.
TATATAGTTTGGGCAGAATCTGTAGAATATCTATCATAAGTCATTAATATACCTTTAGAGCTTGGTTAACATGGCTTGAGCCATGATTTTTGGGTGTCACGTACGTCTTTTCTCTTTAACATCACTTTTCACTTACTGTTAGCCTCAAAATATTGAATCGAACAAAGAAGTTCGTTCATTATATTAAGTCTCGGTCACTTAATTAATTATACGTTGTAATATGCTAGAAGGGTAAACGGGCTCGTAAATGTAAGCTAATATTGTATGTGTATCGGGCTAAAGCCCAAGTCAATCCCGAGCCCGGCCCAAGTAAAAGCCCACACGCCTCATGTAGTTGTGTAGGGTATATATATACCATTTTTCATCAAGGAAAATGGTGTTGATTCTCATTTGTTCATTTCTCATTTGCAAGAATTAACCAACTCTTTTTTTCTCTCTACATTTCTCTCTCTAACTTCTTTCTAAATTTCTTCCATTTTATCTCATCTTATTTTTCTTGTTTCAATAATGAAGTGCAAAGTGATATTTTGGGTTTCGACATTTGGTATCAATCGTCACGGGTGGGTTTAGTGATTTGTTTGTGGTAATTTTTTTTAAACTTATTATTCGGCTAACTTGTTTGTTTTTGTTTGAAAAAAAAAACGTGAACACAACATATCAAGACAACATATTATTCGACATTATATCTCATTTTTTTGTTTTGTTTTTTTTTTTGTCAATTGATGTGCTGTTGGTTTTAAGGAAACACAATATATTTTTGTGTTTCATTATTTGGAACACAACATATTTTTGTTTTTTGTGTTTCACTGAAGAGCCGAACGAGTAACATCTCAAGATCACCGAACGAGTGTATTCACTTGAGAGCCGAACGAGTAGAAAAACAAAACGGACCGATCGAGTAACATTTCAAAGACAACCGAACGAGTAACAATCCAACGACCACCGAACGAGTTTAAATTTCATAAGAGCCGAACGAGTGTAATTTCATAAGAGCCGAACGAGTGTAATTTTATAAGAGCCGAACGAGTGAAAGCACTTAGGACCGAACGAGCAACACCACTTGAGAGCCGAACGAGGGAAAAACTTAAGAGCCGAACGAGTTTTTTTTAGCCGAACGAGCTGGTTGAAAACAACCGATCTAGTCAAGTTTGTAGAGCACCGAACTAGTCAAAAACCCTTTAGGAACCGAACTACATCAACCACGGACAAAAACTTACACGTTTTAACTAATTTTCGGTTTTTCGGTTTCGAGTGACGTTAAACGACGGGACTTAAGAATTATATCATCGTGTTCGTGACATCGTTTCGATCAACGTGGTGTATTTAGATTTTACCGACGATAACCGTACGACTCCGCGGGATTAAAATCATAAACGTTGCATTTTTTCTCATGTTTATCAAATTTAAAACAAAGATGATAAATGAACAGGAGGGAAAACGGGTGTACTTTTTAACATAAATTCGAATTCTACACTTTTAGTCCCTGGACTTCAAGTCTACTTCACCACAAGTCTCTTGTTGCAATAACAACCTTTCTTGTTGAAAATAGTTTGCACAGTTAGTCCTTAGTGCATCTAATTTCAACCGTTAGTGCTTTAAAGTGAATCGTTTGTGCACCGTTTGTCCTTATTTGAGTTTTGATCAACCGTTAATCATTTCAAGCTCAAAATTCGTGCACCGTTCAACGTTTTAAGCTCATTAATCGTTTCAAAAGCTTACGTTCTTCAAAGACAACAACGATTTCACCAACAATAATTCTATTTTTACGGTTTTTCTTGATTTAGTAAAATCCCGCGAAATACTCTTGTATTTTCTCGGTTTAGTCAAGACTTGTAAAATCCCGTAAAATAGTTTTCCACAACAACAACAATCACTTTACCTGCTTAAGATCCTACAAATCATTTTGATTGCTTAAGAAAGAAGAATTGTATGCTAAGTTCTCTAAATGTGAATAAAAATTAGATTCATAAGGTACAATTCCTCAGCCACGTGATTGATAGTCAAGGCATTTAAGTGGATCCCGTCAAGATCGAATCCATAAAATATTGGGCATCTCTTAAGACTCCTGTGGAGATACGGAAATTTTTAGGTCTTGCCGGTTATTTTTGGAGATTCATCGAAGGATTCTCAAAAATTGCTAAGCCAATGACCAAGCTCATTCAGAAGAAAGTCGCCTTTGAATGGGGTGACAAGCAAGAAGCAGCTTTTCAGACATTGAAGAATAAGTTGTGTAGCGCGCCCATTTTAGCTCTCCCTCAAGGAGCGGAGAATTTCATTGTGTATTGTGATGCGTCACATAAAGGATTGGGTGCGGTGTCGATGCAAAATGAGAAGGTGATTGCTTACACATCATGACAGTTGAAGATTCATGAGAAAAATTATACTACTCATGATTTGGAACTTGGTGCTGTGGTGTTTGCTTTAAAGATTTGGAGGCACTACTTGTACGGAACCAAGTGTACGGTGTTCACAGATCATAAGAGCTTACAACACATTCTTGACCAAAAGGAGCTGAACATGAGGCAACGTCGTTGGTTAGAGTTGCTCAGTGATTACGACTGTGAAATTCGTTATCACCCGGGGAAAGCAAACGTAGTGGCCGATGCCTTAAGCCGTAAAGAACGGATTAAGCCATTACGGGTTTGAGCCTTAGTCATGACTATTGGTTTGAATCTCCCCAAACAAATTTTGGAAGCTCAAATAGAAGAATAGAAACCAGAGAACATCAAGAAGGAAGACGTAGAAGGTATGATCAAGAAGGATATACCGAAGGAAAAGTTGGAACCCCGTACCAACGGAACCCTATGCTTAAATGGCAGAAGTTAGTTTCCATGTTATGGTGATTTAAGGACTGTGATCATGCACGAGTCCCACAAATCAAAATACTCTATCTATCCGGGTTCGGACAAAATGTATCAAGACATGAAAAAGCTATATTGGTGGCCTAATATGAAGACCGACATCACCACCTATGTTAACAAATGTTTGACATGTGCTAAGGTCAAGGCTGAACACCAAAGACCATTGGGATTACTGGTACAACCTGAGATACCTCAATGGAAGTGGGATAATATCACTATGGATTTTGTCACAAAGCTTCCTAAGTCGTCGCAAGGTTATGACACCATTTGGGTGATTATTGACCGACTTACTAAGTCTGCAATCTTTACGCCAATAAGAGAAACTGATTCCATGGAGAAATTAACAATGTACCTGAAGGAGGTAGTCACGAGGCATGGGATACCTGTCTCAATCATATGTGATCGCGACCTTAGATTCAAATCAAATTTCTGGAGGTCACTTTAGAAGGCCTTGGGTACAAATTTGGATATGAGCATTGCATACCACCCGCAGACTGATTGACAAAGCAAGAGAACTATTCAAACTCTCGAGGATATGCTATGTGCTTGCGTGATCGACTTTGGTAATTGTTGGGTTAAACATTTGCCATTGGTTGAGTTTTCATATAACAACAGTTATCACGCTAGCATCAAGGCTGCATCATTTGAAGCCCTTTACGGTCAAAAGTGTCGTTCACCTGTTTGTTGGGCCGAGGTTGGACAAGTTCAACTCACTAGTCTAAAAATAGTTCAAGAAACAACAGAGAAGGTCATTCAGATCAAGCAAAGAATGCAAGCCACTCGTGATCAACAAAAGTGTTACGCCGATTTAAAGCGTAAGCCGATGGAATTTCAAGTTGGAGATAAAGTTATGCTTAAAGTTTCGCCTTGGAAAGGAGTAGTACGTTTTGGCAAATGAGGGAAGTTAAACCCCAGATATGTTGGACCTTTCAAAGTGTTGGAAAAAGTTGGAGCCGTTGCTTACAAGCTTGAACTTCCTTAAGAGCTGAGCAGGGTTCACAATACGTTTCATGTATCCAACTTGAAGAAGTGCTATGCCGATGAACCATTAGCCATTCCATTGGATGGACTACACATTGATGACAAGCTTCATTTTGTTGAAGAACCAGTAGAAATCATGGACTGTGAAGTCAAACGGTTAAGGCAAAGCCGTGTCCCAATTTTCAAGGTCCGATGGAACTCTAGGAGAGGTCCTGAGTTTACATGGGAACGTGAAGACCAATTTCGGAAGAAGTATCCACACCTCTTCACAAAGACCGCATTGTTGTCAAGTGTCGCGTCTTAAGCCTTGAGGACAAGGCTCATTTAACGGGGGAAGACTATAACACCTCGTGTTTTAGGTCATTGTACGACGTTATTTATTTCACTATTTATTTTTAGTCTTGTACGCGTTTGCTTTTAATTTTAAATCGTTAAGTTAAATCGCGTAAGCTAAAAATTATCATTCAATGTAAACGGGCATCAAACAATTAAATGTTTACATCAAGCAAGTGTTAAGTAATTATTTGGAGGATAATTATTAACTTTGCATATTTTATTTTTATTGGTTACGTAAAGTGTTTACGTTTCGCGATAAAATACGTTTAGGCATACCCGGAACCACCAAAATTTTTCTACGCTTCAACAAGTACCCATTTTTATACCCAATACCTAAAGTTTTTATAAAACTTCACCCATGTTAACATTGTTATTCATATTGTACATAAAATAAATCAACTAGAACATATACTTTACTAGTTATACCTTTACATTAAATGTATATACATTTAAACTTCAAGTAATGAAAGTATATATCAACAAAATATCTAAGACACAAAAACTTGGTCTTCCCCCAACCCATGGCAACAACAAGAATAGGGGACAAGGAGCTCACAAACTACAAACTTGGTCTTTGTACAACCTCAAACTCATTAAACCTTAAGACTTTCAACTAGTCTTGACCAAGACTTTCCCTAGAAATCCTCATCTTGTCTTGGACTCCCAATAGTGGTCTTGACTAGCCAAGTTGTGGTATATAAAGCTTATACTAGAAAGATAAACACATACACTTATTTCCTTAGTAGAAAAACTTCACCAATCTCTTGTTCCTCCTTGCAAACCCACGGCTACAACCAAACTCCCCTAAATAATCCATAGTTTTTATTATATCACACATACAAGTGTTCCTACAACATATCTAAGATATACCAAGAAGGTTTAAATGCTTGGTTAAGCATTTAAAAGGGTTAACCAAGGAAGGTTTGAAATTAGGGTTACTTGGAATTAGGGTTTCTTTTGTATTGGAAGCTTAGGTTTATCATCTAAACAAGGGTTTTGATCATATTATTCATCATCCTACATCATATTAAGGTCATATAAAAACCTTAATCTCTTTACATTTGTGATTTTATGCATATATGATGTTTGTATAGTTAATCACCATCTAAGGAACTTACTAACTTGTAAAATGGATTTTTACAGTTGTTTGTGATTTGGTATACTTTTACATATATTATATGGATGTTAATATCATGTTATAACAGAAGTATAAGTATTGTACAAGTGTGGTTTATGTATAAAAAGTGTATATAAACAAGTTACCTAAAAAGTATACTTATTAAAGTTTATGAACAAATAAGTATGTAGACTTATAGATCTTGTGATTCTTGAACAATATTTGGACAAAATATGGACTAAGAACCCTAAGTATGTAATACATGTGATATAAGTTGTTGTAATAGACTTGTAACAAAGTGGTTAAACTAAAAAGTTATAAAAACTAGTTTTAATCACATTTTAATAAAAACCTCAAATGTTTCTGTTTTAATTCGATAATAAAAGCATTTATTTTATATTTTTATAAAATAATACATCTCATGAGGATTCTAAAAAGGTAAAAAACTCGAAAAACCAATTTATAACGAAAGAGATACGCCATTTGTAAGTTATACGATAATAAACGCTTTTATCAAAGATATTTTATAAAAACTCATTACAAAACACCTCTGATATAAAAGGTTGGATATTTTTCTCAGATATTACATATTTTTAGGATTCCAAAACATTAAGAATCATAATTTTTTGATCAATAACGAAGGAGTTATAGATTTTTCACGTTTACGATAATTAAAATTATAAAAATAATTTTATAAACTATGAACAGTAAAAATCACTATTCACCTCAGATACATTTTTAAAAAATACATTAGTTAGATAAAACTTTCAATTTCGAAGACGTGCTCGAAAGAATCACTAAAATCGGAGTTAAAACGAATAAGAGCTTAGTGTCATGAGCTTAGGAAAACGTAATTACATTTTATGATGTTTGAATCTGTTGCGTTATCATGGGGAAATCTTGCGGTCCTACATTATACTACAAACCTATGAATTCACCAACATTATTGCTGACGTTTTAAGCAATGTTTTTCAGGAGGTCAATAAGGCACGAGGTACAAGGGATACATTGGTAATTATATTTTGGATGTCACATGCTTAAAGATTTGGTTGCATTACATTTTGTGAAAATACTTGTTATGGACTAGAAACTTTGTATTTTGAACAAATAAACAAGTGAAGCTTCGGGCTTTTGCAACAAACAATTTGCTAAATCCAATGTATCAGTTTTAAACGAATTTTAAATGGTCGTTCTTATATATATCTTGTGCTATTGATCTATGAAGTACCACCCTCAAACCCATATTCCGCTGCGACCCAATTTGGGGGTGTTACAGACTTGTTAGCTGGTCATCAAAAAGCCAAAAAAGCGTTGCGATATCCAGTACGGAAGCTGAATATATAGCCTTGTCTGGCTGTTGTGCTCAAGTCTTTTGGATGATATCACAGCTTACTGACTATGGCCATAGATTCAATAAAATTTTAATGTACTGTGATAACAAAATCGCTATTGCCTTATGCTGCAACAATGTTCAACATTCTCGATCAAAACATATTGACATCAAATTCCACTTCATAAAAGAGCAAGTTGAAAACGGAGTAGTAGAGCTTTACTTTGTCAATACGGAGTATCAACTAGCGGACATCTTCACTAAAGCCCTTGGCAGAGAAAGAATTGAATTTCTTAACAACAAGCTGGGAATGCAAAGTTTTACGTCGGAGACCCTGAAACAATTGGCAGATGAAATTGAAGAATAGTGGTGGTACCTATTCAAATATCATATATATATATAAGTATATATATTAAAAACCAGAAAAACCAAAAAGATTTTTCATTTTTAGAAAACCTTTATAAAACAAAAATATAAAATCTTTAAAATCAAAGAAAAAAATAAAAAATGAGAAAAATATAAAAAGAGGTAATAATGGCATGTCTTTTGAAAATCGATAACATTTATGATCTTAGAAATGTCATTTAATAATGATACGAGGCTGTAAATAAAGTTCTAGCAAAAGTTCAAAAGTTTTCAAAACATGCCAAAAAATGGCTTGCTATTATTTCAGATAGCAACCCAGTCATCATCTTAAAGACAAGTATTTCAAAAATAAAACTTGACCTCATAACGGGAATTTATTCTCGGGCATGTTCTACTTTATGACCATGCAAAGGCTTGTGTTTACTTTGCAAAACAACCCGTGCTTCCTATATACAAATTAATGTACGTGTCAGTGCATTTCTTTGTCAAAATAAGAGAAATCTTATTTTTATTGGTAAAAAGTTGTCTTCATAATGAATCAGTGTTTTTAGTAATCACAAAAAGATTTTCAAAGACAATTCGACCACTCAAACAATGACTACTGCTCTTTAAATAGAAAACGGGTCATTATTTGAGGGGGAGAAAGTGTCATCAAATAAACTTTTAAAACGGTCTTTCAAAATAAGTCAAGGAATAAACGGATAAAGTTTTTGATAATGACGGATCACAATTTAAAGGGGAGTTAATTTCTATTAACTACAAAGGCTTTAGATGTCATTTGTTTCAAACTTTAGGGACTTATTTGCAATTTAAGACTTAATTGATTCTCACGGAATAGATTTAAGCTTATCAATTCTTCAAACACGATCTCAAGTATATATGCGTACTAGTTTAAAGTAAAGGGGGCATTTGTGCATAAAACGAAACACCTCCTCCCCGTTTTTCCACACACATAAACACAACACTTATATTTCTTTTCTCTCTAAAACCTTCACACGATTCGCCATCTCCTCCAACTCGAATTCCAATCAATTTTGTGCTTAAGTTATTACTTGCCTCAAACGCGTTCCCAACACCCTAACCCGACTATTTCTTAATCCAATTGCTTGATCTCGTTTTTGATCTCTAAAACCCTAAAAATTGATTTAGGGTTCATAGAAATCAAAAGTGACTCAAATCTGAAATTGATTGAGGGGTTTTGTTCCTCTTAGGGTGGTGATGCTTAGTTCATAACAATTTTGGCTGAAGATAACCTATGCGTTTGATTTGCTTGATTCTATGTGTTAAAAAATTAGGTTTTTGAGTTTTAGTAGGTAAATTTTGTGGGTTTTGTGTAGGATATGTGTTAAATGTATTCTTGTATATGTGTATGCTTTGATATCCATATATTGAATGTTTTTTCTTGGGTGCGAATTGATTTTATGGTTTTGAATGCTCGTTTGTGTTATTTTTTTTGTGCTTTTGTGGTAGTATGATTCTGAAAATCTATTATTATGATATTATGTGAACAAATCCTGATGTCGTAAAATGGTTGTAAATCACTAGTGTTGTTAGAAATACGAAAAAGTGTCGGTCACTACCAATATAGTTAGTCGTAGCTCGTAGCAGTTGTAAGATTAAGTTAGAAAGCTAACCGGGCCAAAGTTACATTGTAAGCCCATACCACAAGCCCATGGACGGTTAGCTAGGCATATATAAACCCTCTCCATTGCTTGGAGAGGGTGTTGGTTGTTCATTTGTCACATTTTCACTTAAGCTAATATTATCATTTTTCTTTCTCTCTCTAAGTGTTCATCTAACCACCTCTCTCTCTCTCTCTAAAACTCTAAGTGAATCATTCCATACATGTGTTAAGATGATTCTATAATTGGTATCAAGAGCAATGGGGTGTTTGTGTAGGTTTTGTGTGCGTTTTATCTACTCGTTTTACTAGTGTTTTTGGTTCAAATCCATTCAAAAAGCTTTCACTTTTTGAGAGTTTAAAAACCATAAAGATCATAACTTTCTTTCTTAGTTATCTTAGTATAGACTAGAAGTATAAGAAAATCTTTCAAAAACCATAAAAAATATAATCTTTGTGAGTCTTTTTGGTTAAAAAGAGGGTTTTGTACCAAGAATCTTGATTTCAAATTTTTCGTGTCAAAAACGTTAAAGTTTGTGTTTTTAAGGTTCTAATAGTCTTAGATAGGTACAAGAAAAATCGGGTAAAAAGGTCAAAAAGTGTGTCTTTTTAAGATTTTTGAATTTTAAGTTTCGAAGCTTTTTTTAAGTCAGGCGATCTATACGTTAATTAAGTTAGGCGATTTATACAATTCTCTTAACTCAGGCGATTTATACAATCAAGTTAACTCAGGCGATTTATACATTCAAGTTAACTCAGGTGATTTATACAATCAAGTTAACTCGGGCGATTTATACAATCAAGTTAACTCAGGCGATTTATACAATCAAGTTAACTCAGGCGATTTATACACTCAAGTTAACTCAGGCGATTTATACAATCAAGTTAACTTAGGCGATTTATACAATCAAGTTTACTCAGGCGATTTATACAATCAAAGTTACTTAGGCGATTTATACAATCAAGTTTACTCAAGCGATTTATACAATCAGAATTGTAAAGGCGATTTATACACTCTGATTTAACAAAGGCGATTTATACATCCAATTTTGTGAAGGCGATTTATACATTCGTTTAACAAAGGTGAAGTATACGGTTGTTCTTTGATTTGTAAAATCCCGTGAAAACTTGATTTCCCGGTTTTATCAAGAATTGTAAAATCCCGTGTATTCCAAATGATTCAATTTCATTAATCAAAACTCACTTTAACACAGAAACCTTCAATCACTGTTCGATCATTTTAATCTTATCACATTGAAATGGATCCAATAATTTCACTTGGACAAAAGAATACTCTTGCTGAGTACATGATACTCTCCGGTGCTGATAATCGTCCACCTATGTTGGACAAAGACCTGTATGATTCGTGGAAGAGTAGAATGGAACTATACATACAAAATAGAGAACACGGAAGAATGATACTTGAATCAGTTGAAAATGGTCCACTCATTTGGCCTACGGTTAAAGAGAACGGCGTAATCAGAACAAAGAAATATGTTGAATTATCTGATGCTGAGAAAATTCAAGCTGATTGTGATATGAAAGCTACCAATATCATTCTTCAAGGTATTCCTACTGATATCTATTCACTAGTGAATCATCACAGAGTTGCTAAAGATTTATGGGAGAGAGTTCAGTTACTAATGCAAGGTACCTCTTTAACAAAGCAGGAAAGAGAGTGTAAGCTGTATGATGCATTTAATAAGCTTACTCACATCAAGGGGGAATCACTTCATACGTATTACTTGCGATTTACTCAGTTGATTAATGATATGAAAATCTACAAGATGAAAATGGAGTAATTTCAAGTTAATACCAAGTTCTTAAACAGTCTTCCACCTGAATGGAGTAAGTTTGTGACTGATGTCAAGCTTGTTCAAGATTTGCATACCTCCAACTTTGATCAACTTCATGCATATCTTGAACAACACGAACTCCATGCAAATGAAGTTCGTATTATGCGTGGACGCAATCAAGATTCATTGGCATTCGTTGCAAATCAGCAGATGACACCACCTCACTTCAACCCTTATCAAATATCTTACAACAATCCACAACTTCAACAACATTTTTCACCATCACAACATGTATCAATTCAACCCAATCAACATTACTCATCTCATTATCCATCACAAGCTCAATTCAATCATTCATCGATTCCACCATCACATACATTTCAGTCTCAAATGAATGATCAAACCTCAACTGTTCCACAAGTAATTCCAAAAGTTGCTTATCAATCACCTCAAGCTCCTACATAACTTATGACTGAGTCACCGTTTATAGACTCAGGTTTTGCGGTTCCTGTGTTTTCTCCTAGAGATGATCCAATTGCTTGCCTTAATAAAGCAATGGCTTTTCTAATGGCTGTAGCTTCTTTAAGGTTTCCTACTACCAATAATCAACTCTGACTTCCTCTAATAACCTAGAAAACAAGCCCACTGTTCAAGACGGCTGGGTTACGTGCAACAAGTTCAGGGGAGACAAGGACAAAATTATTCGGGTACTACTTATAAGGGCAATGCTACGAGTTCAAGGGGAAATACTACAAGGGACCAAGCAAAAGAGTTGTTATTGCTACAGCTACCAAGGTGAGGGAATACTGGCTAGGTAATGCATCAAGCCAAGCAACCAAGGATATGGCTGCATGGTATAGGAGAAAGAAATCTGTTAGTAGAAGCTCAGGATGCTGGACAAATATTAGATGTGAGCAACTCGTATTTCTTGCAGATCCAGGAATTCCAACAGATCAAGCTCAGACAATCATCCCTCACAATGCTGCTTTTCCAGGAACTGGGATCTCGAACACTTTATGATTCTGATTGTGATGATCTCTCGAGTGCACAAGCGATTCTTATGGCCAACATTTCCAACTATGGTTCTGACATTATCTCAGAGGTACCAAATTATGAAACCTATCTAAATGATATGGATAATCAAAGTGTGCATGCATTGCAGGATTTTGAACAATCACCAGTTATGAATTTTACAGATAGTGAGATATCTAGTGATAGCAATATCATTCCATATTCTTAATATTTGCAAGAAACACAACAAGCAACTATTCAAGATGCTTATTTGTAGGCACAACAAGATTTAATGATTTTATTTGTGATTGAACAGATGTCTAAACAAATGATTAATCAAGTCAATAATTAGGAAAAAGGCTAATAAGGAACTATATAATGAATCTATAATCGATGAGTTAGAGAGATATAAGGAAAGGGTTAAGATTTTTGAACAGCGTCTTAATATTGATTTAAGTAGTCGTGAAAAAATAATTGAGTCTCAAATAGATGATATGATTAGGAAGAAACTTACACTCAAAGAACAAATTGACTCACTTGAGCAAAATCTTTCTAAACAAATCAAAGAAAAGGAATCTTTATTCAAAACGTTTTTAGTTTTCTAAAATGAATCCAAAGAAAAGGAAAATAAATATATGGAAAATGAAATGGATTTGGAAAAGAAGATTAAAGAAATTGATAATATCATTTGTAAAGTGGGTCAATCTGCTCAGACGGTGCACATGTTAACTAAGCCATAAGCGTTTTATGATAATACACAACAAGCTCTAGTTTATCAAAATCTGTTTTTATCTTAAGAAAGCTCAACGGATAAAACCAACCTTTTATGATGGTGTTGGTTTGTCTAATACACATGTTGATATGCCTGTGATTGATGATGAAGAAACATTGATTTTGGAAGAAGAGAGTTGATCAAAAATGTCTGAAAAAGCAAAAGATCCTGAAGTTATTGCAAAGAAAATTTCTCACAAACCTATCGATTATGAAAAATTAAATAGCTTAACTGATGATTTTGAAAAACGTTTTTCTCCACAACAAGAATTATCGGCTGAACAAGCCTTTTGGTTTCATATACTCAATCCATCCATTGAATCTTCTTACACACCACCTGTCATAGTGGAAGTTCCCTGTGAATTACCTAAGGCTTATAAATAAGCAATCTATTTAACCATAAGCTCTTCCATGGTAAGCTTATCATCCATAAAAAGAGCATAACAGACTGTTGAGAGGAAATGAGCATAAAACTGACTGAGTAACAGCTTATAGAGGATATAGAAAGCTTATTAGAGCTTAATGAACCAAATTTACATCACTTGAAACACTTAAAGATAGAATTTAAATAAAACAGAATTTAAATTAAAAAAAGAAATTTCATTAATAAAAAAGAGTTTACATAACTGAAATTGAAATTACAGAATTTTAAAAGGCTGAAAACATAAAAATAAGCTGAATATTAAGCTACACTAACATCTAAAACACACTAGATATATTCTTTTGAAGAAATAACTATAATATGTAACCTGAATTAAGCTAACACTTGTGCATGTTGTGTTTCTTGTGTGAGAGCTCGAAGCTTTCCATCACAGCCTTCAACTATCTTTAGCCTCAAGCCTTCCAATCCTAGCCATCCATTTTCTTGTCTTAACCCTTTAACCAATGGGGTGAGTGGGGATTGCCAACATGGCACTTGGGGTTTTTGAGTGGGGTGAGGGTTTTGGCTATTTGCTACAGTGTCACGTGAAACTGGAAGAATATGTATAGTAACATAAGGCGGGAAATCGTGTTTTTGGTATCTGGGTGAAAGTTTAGGGAAATGGCAAAACTGGCCCTTATCTTTCTGTAGTTGTATAGCATGAAGTCCTTATGGTGAGAAGTATTAAAAGAGTATTTGGCAACAATGGCCCTTGAGGTTGTATATTTCGTTTGCACCCACAGTCCTTTGGACTAACGGGGTTAATGGGTTAAGGGTGGTCTTGGGCTAACGGTGTTAATTGGTGATTGGGCCAGGATATGTATTTGGGCCGGCTGTTTTTTTTAAATAAAAAAAGGGGAAGGGCAATATAATGAGGCTTTTAGATACATAATATGCAATATTGGGCTGACCGCCCATTAACTCGGTACGGGTTGGCCCAATAAGAAATTTATGCCTTCGGCTACGCTTTGACTATACTTCTCGGAGTTGACTTTGACTTTGTTTGACTTTGATCTTTATTTTACATTGCTTTTCGCGCTCAATCACATCCGTTGCTCGTTTTGTCGTTTTTTGGCTTATTTTTCCATCCTTTTGTCGGATAATTCCTTTTCCCTGCACAATAAAAGTGAAAATACATACAAACTACAATAGAATTTTTGTATCGTTTTTAGGTCATTTAAGTCCGTTTTTAATGGAAATGGTATTTAATAAGCACACACCAAAATCCCCAATACTAAACTATGCCGTGTCCTCACCAATGCCGATAAGTAAACACTTAGAAAACCAAGAATCTCAATCCCCCTTGACTAATTACCTCGAAAAGTAGCTATTGATCATCAAGGGGAATTAAAGAATCAAGAGTTTAAAAAGCTCGTTTTGACCATTTTATTTAAATATTTAACACTTATTCACACACAAATTATTTTTTCTTTTCAATTTTCTACTTTTATGTACTTTCTTTTAAGCAACTAACTAACATGTTTGACTTTCGTTATTTTATAACTTTTAGAGATCATAGAACAAGAAACATTTCAATCCTAAAATGCCCCTAAAAAGATAAATTCATCGTTCCTGACTTTTCACTTATTCCAAACCAAGCACAAAACAAAATCACCGTTAAATATAAGTTAAGATGCTAACACTACTCATACTTGTACCTTGTGAAACTTTTCGCTCCCGACAATTATATATCTTAGGTGAATGTGCTTAATTTTCGGAATCTTAACCATGGATCACATTTTGCAAAACTTCTAAGCTTCACCGATCCACCGAAATAATGATTTTGAAGGCGAGATCATCCCATGTACGACGTTCCGTCTCTGGTACATCCCAACATTACGGCTAAGTGACCAGGTTTTTGACACCCCACAGAGACTAGTATCGGGACTCACGGACCTTCGGTTTCAGATACCCTTGGATTTCCCTGGTAATATACATGAACATCACAACTTAAAAAGCGTAATAAGTCCCTTAGTTCAAAAGCATATTTAAATTTAAGAAAAAGAGATTTTCCCTATATTTATTAATTCACTTTTACTATACTTAATATAATTACACATTCATTAAATTAATGAAATCCTCGACCTTTTAGAAGGCTGCAACATCGGTTGTGAGCCGGCAAGATGCAACAAATTTTTATCAGTCTCGGATAATTACTATGTGCCTTATTTAGAAGACTGCAACATCGGTTGTGAGCCGGCAAGATGCAGTAAACTTTTATTAGCCCACAGTTTATAATTATTACTCATTTTTTCATTTTTTTTATCAATATATAGAGAAAATTTCTTTTTAGAAAATTTAAGTATAAATTTGAACTAAAATTATTGATATTATCCATACTTCAAAAATTGTTGATTTAAGTTTAATTTTCAAAAAGAGCACGTATTATTAGTCCGGTTTAGGAGCTTATGGGAGAAAAAGCCACAAACTACACTTATGAGCTTAAGAATTTCCAACTAATCCTTGTTTAGCATCTAACTCATAATTAACTCTATCATTTTTCGTTCTTCGCAAATTTAAAATCTTTAATAAAAAGATCCGCGAATGCTTAGTCTAAAAGTTAAGGAACAAGCTAGAGCTCAACACGCTCGATCGAGTCAAAATTTATTCTTATTCTACCCAACAGGAAAGTCAAAATTATGACAAAACACTTATTTTATTTTTTAAAATTTTTAAATTTTTTTCATTTTTTTTGGTATTTTGGTGGTAAAAATGGGATTACGCGAAAACAACGACTGCAGGCACAATCAAATCAAAGATCCCCCCCATACTAGAACAAAACATTGTCCTTAATGTTTTAAGAAGGGTCTCTACGTATATCTAAAGCCGTTTATTAAGTATGCTCAAAGATAAATGTTTGTTGATAAGATTTGGATATTGGATTCCCAAAATGAAGCTAAGGATTTAAAGCTCGAGTGAACGAAGGACAAAAACCACGAGCACGAGAGGCTTCAAAATTCGGGCAATCCTGGACATACACAACAAAACCACAAAACATGAGAAAGAAAGAGGCGAGCCTCTCACACAACAAAAAACACTTATTCATTACTACTACTAATATTATATTAGGATAAGCATGGGTTGCCACCCACGAAGTGCTTGTTTTAGGTCACTTAGCTTGACCCGATCCCCCATACCTGAGCTGGTCAAGGAGTATAAAAAAGGAGATGATGAACACCCAAATTAGGAGTGTTCTCTCCATGAATCAACATCGGGATTTTATAATGAAAAGGCTTGGAAGCTTTAAAGCCCCGATGTGATGAAGAAGGAGGAGATTTCTCCTTTGAAGCAAGAACACCATGATTGAAAACTTTGTCTTCATTTTTAGATGAAAATGGAAGTGAAGTATCAATCACGAGGGAATGAGTAGCAAGAAATCTCGTGGATTTGACTTCAATGCATATCCCTGGATCGTAAATCTTGTTTCTATCTCCGGAAGGAGAAGAAACATCAAGATCGGATCCGAGATCATTATGAGAAGGAATGAAGTCGAAATCCATATGAAGGATGGGATGGGTGGGCAAAATATTTGGCACATCAACGGGGATGTCTTCCACCACATCATCATCACTCTTAATACCCGGTGGTATTGAGTCATCCAGACCGGGAAATATATCGATCTCTTCCCTAAGAGGGTCAACGGATATGGGAAGAGACTCGACGATCATATCAGAATTGGCTTGAAAAGCTTCCGGTGGTCGGGGAGAAGAGTTATCGTAAAGCAAACTCTCCAAAAACAAAATATCACCCTCCGGATCAAGGTTGATATTATCAATTCCTGGTGGAATTGATTAGAGACGAGTGAGTTCACCCGCGAACTCATCGAGAAGAAAATCAATCTTGGGAGGGGAAGCCATCAAAGTATCACGATTGACTAATGATTCAAGAAGATAAGACTCGGCATCAAAACGAACATCTTTCGGCGTAGAATCGAGGTCTTCATTATGAATCGGATTAAACTCACTAGAAATGATTTCCTCGTCAAGATCAAAAAGAGGGTTGGAATAAGTTTTAAAACTCATTACGTCTATAACCTCCTCATGACTTGACTCGTCATCACTAGAGGTAGAATCGTCGAAGAGAGGATTGGAAAACGTTGAAAAATTTGTCGTTTGAGAATCATCACAATCGGGCACATCACACTCACTTTCGATATCGGAGAAATCCTCGGACTCACTTGGGGTTGGGACAAGGTTCTCAACACTAGACTTTATGAATTCGTCCGATTCCGTTTCCGGAATAGTGTCAAGATGCTCATCCTCCATTATGAGAGAGTCAACGGGCTTCTCGGGTGTGATTGCAATAGTATATTCCTCGTCATCATCATCGTCGTAGCAAAAAGAGTTGAAATGTCGCGAAGGATAAGTACTAAGATTAGCTACCTGCTCTAGTTGCTGAAGCTTTTTCTTTTTATTAATTTCAATACTCATTTCATTGAAATTTTCCTTAAGCTCATTAATCTTAATCTCAATATCAATTCTCCCACTACGATAATCCTTTTCATTAATTAAAGTTTTCATTTCATCTAAATACTGCTGCTTCAGATCCTCCATATCTTGGATACTCATCTCTTGAGGAGGTTGATGAATGACGGGAAACTGCGGGGGTTCAATTTGGTCAAAACCGGAATAACTAGAATCATAACACGGATTAGGTTCGTAATAATTCTGGTTTATCGGTTGACACTGGAAAGTCTCATGAAGACCCCCGCAATTTGCACAATAAGGCTCATCGAAGACCAATTGATCACATTGACAAGTCTCATGCGGGCCCCCACAGCGGGTACAACAAATATATTGTTGTTGAAAACTTGGTGAAGTTTGTGGAAAATTATCATAGTTTTGATTGAAACACGGGTCCTGATTGTAGACAAACGGGACTTGAGGTGGACAATCGTAACCATAATGAGCACCGTTCCCACAAAACTCACAAGTACATCGTTGACAAAAGAAATCGTCTAACGAATCCCCACATCCGTAACAAAAATTTTGGTTGATTTGTGGAGGACATTGTGAAAAATTTTGTGCAAAATTTTCACTGGGGTCTTGATAGTGGGAACTTTGTTCTTGAGGTGTGTTATCAAAGTTAGGATTTGCATTCAATGACTCAATGGAATGAGTTAGGGGTTGCGGAGGTGGGTTGAAAACTTTTGGAGAATCAATGAAAGAATTTGGATTAGAGTCATCAATTGATGAATATTCATTACAAATGTGGCAAAATCCTTTACTAAGACCAGACCAACACCTCTTGCAAGTACACCGTTGACAACGTTCATGTTCTTCTAACGGATCTTTACAATGAAAACAATGACGTTGATTGAATGACGCCATAAGAATTAAACAATTAAGAGGGATAGGAAGAAGAATTAAATGGCAAAGAGGTTAAAGGAGATTATTTTTGGTTTTTCAATAATTAATTAACAATTTATTTTAATTAGACCGAAGAACTTAAACCAATAATCAACTTGCTTCACGGTAGCTCTTTAAAAGAAAAACGCACAAAGGAGCGGAGGAGCGGGAAAGCGCGAAGCTATTAAAAACCTTCTCCTTTCGGGTCGTAGTTCCTCGGAACAACCCTCCTTATACCCCTCTTAGAGTTTGTTAAACTTCCAAAGGTGAGCCGTACTTGGCAAGTGACACAAAGGCAAGTTTTGAATCTTTGATTGGGAACTTATTTGGTATTGTTAATTAATTGATATTCACAAAATTGGAAAAATAAAATATTTTTGGATTTTTTTAAAATATTCACAAATTCAACACTAATCTTCAAACGTAACGATAATCGTTTCACAGCCTCCCCGACACCTCTCAATGTTAAATGCACCTTGATCAAACTAGTGACCCAAGGAAAGGTGGGGATTGTCAGTCCTGATAGATCTATCCACAACACTCGCGCTTACTACAATAGCAATTAACGGTTCATGATAAATAGGGACTTCACGGCAATAAGGTAACTTAGCAATAATATTCAGGCAGTAATCTGGATAGCATACACTTTGTAAACATTTTGAAAACACTTAGAAAAACACTTGTGTCCAATAGTAAAACAAGCAATGTAATTCACCTCGTAGATTTTGTAAAACAATCACGTAGTAAAAAGGGGGCTATGAACTCACCTCGAGTGAATGGTAATCAACAAGTATTCACAATAGAAAAATGCGTCACGAAGGAATCCGAAGGCAACCTAATCCAATATAGGTCGTATAAGTACTAAACACTTTGATTATTTATAGGTCGTATAGCTCATCATACTATCGTTTGGGCTATCATAATTAAGAGGTCATGTAGTGACGTATGAGGAGCTAGGACACTTTAAATCGTAAATCCAACAACTCGTCGATACGCCACCCCGAAGAGGTCTCATTATGAAACTCCCTAGTAATATAGTACTTTGATTAACTAATACCACATATAATTCTATATAGCTACATCACCATCTAATCGTTTTAGTGAAATCATATTTATAAAGTAAAAACGTTTATAAGTATACTTTAGTAAAACTGGCGTAACTTTCTCGTTTTAAGTCTGTTTCTTTCGTTTCTTACGTCCACGCCTTCGTATTAAGACGAGTTATCAAAATATAACATTTTCAAAATTTGAGTTTTTCTGATGAATAGTGATTTTACTGTTGCATAATCAAGCTATGTATTTATTTTTATAGATTTAGTTATCGAAAATGTCTAACTTATTCCAGTTTAACTCCGTTTTTTAGCGATTCCTTCAAGTACTTCTCGTATTTAAAAAGTTTAAATCATATTAATGATGGTTTTAAAAATATAAGTTATTCATGTGGTGAATAGTAATTTTTATAAAAATATAGTTTATTAATAAAAGTTTATAATTTAACGTAAACTTGAAATCCGGTCGATCTCTTGTTCGTTATAAATCGGTTTTTTGAGTTTTCTTATCATTTTTGGAATCGTCAATCGGAGACTACTAATATTTTATAAAACAAAAATCATGCTTTGGATTCGAACCAAAAACAAATACCCTTATATACAATTTGGGGTTTTATTTATATAACTTTATTTTTTTATATACTTCTAACTACAAATTATATACTTAAACTTTTATACTTAACAAACATGTTACTAATAACTTATAAATTTCTTTTATTCCATGATATTATCAACTACACAACATATGAAAAAGTTTTTCAAAAATCATAACCACAAGTAGAAATAATGTATTACAAGTTTAAAAGTATCCTAATGGATGATAATGCTAAAATAGAACACATAGACACATAGAAATATAATGTATAATACCTAAAAGGATTTTTAGATAACCTTAATGAGATGTAGTGTGATGAACCAAGGTATCTAAACCTTGTTTAGATATAAAATCAAAGCTTGCAATTATGAAAACCCTAGATTAGGTTATAAACCCTAATCTTACTACCCTTGCAACCCTTAAAGCAAGCCTTCAAATCACCTTAGGTTATCTTAAATATCATGTAGGAATGTGTGCAAGAGTTGTATAAAAATTTGTATGGATTTGGTAAGAGTAAAGAGTTGAGCCGTGGGTTATTAAAAGAAAAAGAGAGAAAAAGTTGATATTTCTTAAGTGATATGAGTTTGTGTGTTGTGTTATCTCTTTGCATGCAGTAATTTATAGATAAAAGTTGGACAAAAGAGTAGTTTTCAAGTCCAAGAACAATCAAAAGAGGTGTGTTTGGTCGTTGGAACAAGAAGAGAAAAACAAGGAGGACTAGTGGTCAAACCACTAGTCATGAACTAGCCATTAAGGCTTGTGCTCCCTTGTTCCCTTAAGTGGGAGTCATCCCATGGAAATGAGGAAGAAATTGACTAGCTAATATATTTGTTACTTATAGAAAGTATTACTTGCATTGTTATATGTTGTAGTTTTATTTTACAAAGTATACTTTACAAAGTGTATGTATTGGTTTGTTTAATTCTTGGTAAATTTTGGCTCAAGTGATGTTTGTAGGTAAAGTTTTATAAAACTTTGAGTATTAGTAATAATCGTAGGTATTTGTTGAAGCGTATATTTATTTTGGTGGTTCCGGGAATGCCTAAACTTAATTTTTATCGCGAAACGTAACGTTTTACGTAACCGATAAAAATAAAACATAATAAGTAAATTATTACTTTAGTAATAATAATATAATGATGGCTTGACGTAAACTTTAATTTGTTTGGTGTCCGTTTACGCTAATTGTTGATTTTTAATTTACGCGATTTAACTTAACTATTAAAATTAAAAGTAATCGCGTACGAGAAAAAAAATAATTAGCAAAATAGATGACGTCGTAAATGACCTGAAAATACGGAATGTTACAGTCTCCTCCGGTTAGAAGAGCCTTGTCCTCAAGGCTCAAGTTGCGGCACTTGAGGAAGGTACGGGTTCGGAGAAAAGATTCGGATATTTCTTCCGGAATTGGTCTTCACGTTCCCAAGTATACTCAGCTCCTTGCCGAGAGTTCCAACGAACTTTGACCAATGGGATTCTTCTTCGCTTTAGCTTCTTTACATCCCGCTCTACGATCTCAATAGGCTCTTCGACAAATCGCAGATTTTCATCAATCTCGATCTCATCCAAAGGCACCTGAACATCTGGCTCAGCCAAGCATTTCTTGAGGTTTGACACATGAAACGTGTCGTGGACACAGCTTAGCTCCTGGGGTAACTTCAGCCGATAAGCCACCGGTCCAACACACTCCACTATTTCAAACGGTCCCACATATCGTGGTGCTAGCTTTCCTTTCTTACCAAATCGTACCACTCCCTTCCATGGAGATACCTTAAGTAACACTCGGTCTCCAACTTGGAATTCAAGAGGTTTACGCCTCTTATCAGCATAGCTTTTCTGGCGACTCCTAGCCGTCTTCAATCTTTCCTTAATTTGAACAATCTTTTCAGTCGTTTCTTGCACAATTTCTGGTCCAATAAGCTGACTTTCTCCAACTTCAGTCCATATCACGGGGGATCTACATTTCCGCCCGTACAGAGCCTCGAATGGTGCACAAACTTAATGCTTGTGTGGTAACTGTTTTATCAAGAAAACTCAATCAATGGCAGATGGAGTATCCCAAAGCCTACCAAAATCCATAACACAAGGCTCGAAGCATATCTCCAGAGTCTAAATAGTCGTTCACTCTGGACCCGTCGGTCTGAGGGTGGTAAGCTGTACTCATGTCTAGTCTTGTACCCAATGCTTCCTGAAGAGCTTGCCATAAGTGTGACGTGAATCGACCATCACGGTCTGAAATGATTGACACCGGCACACCATGTCTCGCTACAATCTCGTTGACATAAATCTTTGCCAGCTTCTCGGTTTTGTAGTCCTCACGAATAGGTAGGAAATGAGCCGACTTGGTCAGTCTATCCACAATGACACCACAATCGTATATACCGACTGCTGCTTTTAGGACAACTTTGTGATAAAAGTCATTGCTAACTTTTCCCATTCCACTCGGATTAGAATTTCTGGTGTGAAGAAGTCTGAGGGTTTTCTGGTGTTCGGCTTTATCTTAGAGCATGTAAAGGACATCTGCTAACTACTCAGCAATGTCTCTATTCATACAAGGCCACCAATTAAAAGTCTCTCAGATCATTTCCCCCACAACAAAAACCCCCCCCCCATAAAAACCCTCCACAATATCATCTTATATGCCCGGATGTATCTGATTATCTAGATGGATGAGTTTCATCCATGATTAATTCCTTACGCTTTCCCAATTGATGGAATCCAGATACGATCAAAGAAGTAAATTTCACCATCATCTCGTTGCTCAAAGTGTGTTTCTAATCCTCTTAGCCATTCAGCTGGGGCTTTGAGATCCTTGGAAGCTTCGCTCTGTGCTTCCAAAATCTTAGTCTTAAGTCCAGAATGAATTCGTAATTAATCATAGCACGTAACTCGTCTCGGCTTGAGTCTTTCTTTTCTGATCAGGCATTACCACAAATTTGCCTTGCCTGGGTGGTATTTGATCTCGCATTAATAATCACTAAGAAGCACTCAATCACCACCTTTGGCGATTATTCAACTCTTTCTGATCGAATTATGTACTGGAGAGTCCTTGTGTCAGTGTAGATGGACACTTTTCGTACCATAAAGATAATGTCTCCAGATTTTCAAGGGCAAAACACCACCGCACCCAATGCCAGGGTCATGGGTGGTATATTTATTCTCATGTATCGTCAACTGTCTTACGGCATATGCTATCAACTTGTGCCTTGATGGCATCAGCACGCTCCCAAAACCTTGTTTTGATGCATCACAATAGACCACAAAGTCGTCGGGTCCATCGGGGAGTGCTAACACAGGAGCATTGCATAATTTCTCCTTCAGAATTTGGAAAGCTTCCTCTTGCTTATCGCCCCACACATATGCCTTATTCTTTTGAGTCAACAGGGTGAGGGGCTTTGCGATCTTGGAGAAATTTTCGATAAACCTTCGGTAGTAACCTGCCAATCCTAGAAATGAACGGATTTCTGTTGGTGACTCAGGGGTCTTCCAGTTCTTGACCGACTCAACCTTGCTAGGATCCACGTGGATACCGTCACGGTTGACCACATGTCCTAGGAATGAACTTCCTTCAACCAAAATTCGCACTTTGAAAATTTGGCGTACAACTTTCTCTGTCTGAGTAAGTCTAGAATTGTCTCGTAGGTGGACTTCGTGCTCTTCTTCTGACTTGGAGTAGATTAAATGTCGTCATGAAACAATTAAAGATTTTGTCCAAATAATACGGCTGGCCGACGCTGGTTCATTAAATCCATAAATTATTGTGGCGGTTTGTCATCCCAAATGGCATGACTGTGATGAACTACAAGTGCCATATCGGTTTAAAGCGGTCTTCGGTATATATTCTTACTACGTGTCTCCATCGCCAAAAAAAAAGAATCCAAAAAACAGGCATGTATCCGGAACGAAGATCTATCTTGGAGAAAGCAACACGCACCTTGTAAATTGATCAAGAAGTAATCAATTTGGGAAGAGGGTAAAACGGTTCTTATAGTCAACTTGTTTAGTTCACCTGTAGTCAATACACAATTCTCATGCAAACGTCCTCTCTTCTTTGACAAGAGCACAGGTGTCACCATGGTTGAGTTGACTTGTCGACAATAAAACCCTTCTCTTGAAGTTCTTTGCTGTTCGACAATTCTAACATTTTGAAGGGGCTTAACCGGTTATGAGATATAACACACTGTGATGGCCTGGGACAGATCGATGAGAAATTCTACCTCTCAACACATGAGGTAAAACAAACAAGATCATCTAGAATACTTCGGGGAAATCTCGGACAATACGGATGTCATCAAGCTTTTTCTCATCAGCAAGATAATGCAAGTGATCCATTATCCTTTCCGTCTCTCGCTTGAAACTTTAAAGAATCTCGCCATTCGGAAAGAGGAATCAGGAACAATCTTTCTCCTAGCATCGATGAGAGCTCGGTACAGTATGCCAACAATCCATTCCAATGATTACATCGAAACTTCCTATTCGGGTTGGCAACAAGTTATTTTGAAGACGTGAATTAAACGACTAAGGTGCAACTACATAAAATGGTATTGGTGCTAACAACTTTTCCGTCTGCTAATTCGATTTCATAACTAGTGTTCAAAGCGGTTGGGGCAATATCAATAAAAGGCGTAAACGCAGAAGATACAAAACTCTTCTCAGCACCAGAATCAAAGAGAATACAAGCGTAGTGATCATTAAGGAGAAACGTAACCCGTGTACACCATTCGGATTCAGTGCGGATTTTCAACCACCACATAAGCTCTCGCAACGTGCTACCCTCATTCTAGATGGTTCCTTTCGCCTTTTGGACACTTGTCCTTGTAGTGTCCTTTCTCACCACACCCGAAGCATGTCACATTTTGCAGGAAGTTATTACCTGCACCCTGAACCCCGAATCTACAATCCTTCTCTAGGTGACCCATTTTTTGACATTTCTGGCACCTTTGAGGACACGGTCCATGATGATGTAAGTTGCATCGATTGCCACTTTGGTAAATTCCAGCATAAATCTTTCTATAAGCTGGGGAGACCAGCCATTTGCCCTGACAGGTTCCTGTCTCCTATTATTGTTGCATGGGATAATTGTTGTCTCGGTTGCGGTTCTGGTTGTTGTTGTGGTTAGTGTTGTAAGTTATGTTATTGTTATGGTGTTCCTTTGGTTGTCTTCCATTCCCTTTTATTACTTTCACTATTCTAGCAGCCTTACCTGAACTGATTGCTTCGACAGTGCACGGGACCATGTTGATTGCCTCATGCAAGGTCGCAGGCTTTAGAAAGAAGTGTATTTTCCTTTGATTCCTTCAGGAACCCCACGAATGTAATTTCCAATCTTCTATGCTTTCATGGGCATCAATTTTTTTTCCTGGTACACTATCAGAACTAGTTCATGGAAGCGATTGCTGTAAGCCTCGATATCATCTCCTTTCAGAGTCAGAGTCCAGAGCTCTTGCTCCATCTTTTCGATTTCGGTTGCTGGGCAGTATTCAGTCGTCATCATAGCTTTCACGTTGCTCCAGGGGATCTGATTAGCATTAGCGAGTCCCAAAGTCTGAACCACTTTCTGTTCACTCAGGTTAGGGCTCGACTAGACGCTCACATAGCAAGCTTCACTATGTCATCTTCAGCACATTTGAAAAATCTCAAACACTTGCTTATCTTTTCGAACCAACGTTTGTAGTCTGACTACGACTTAGTCCTTGAATAAGTGGAGGCTTGCTGTTTAAAATGTCTTATTCGAACATCCTGCATATCTGGCACACAGTCCTCTGTATTTGTTGTTCCAGATCACCAGTTATTGTTGAGTCAGCTCTGTCTTTTCATATTTTTCAATTGCTTTGGCATCGCTTTCCACTATTTTCCTTAACGGCATTCTTCTTAAATCTCCTGGGAGGCTTGATTTGGAAACATACGTGTACAATTCGTTAAGAATTTGTAAAGGTATGCAGAGTTATGGGATATGATAATGATGGAGAAAAGGAAATAGAAGGATGATGTAAATAATCATGAATTACTCAGGGTATATAATTGACTGATAGAGATAGATATTGATATGTCAAAAGATAGACGTAAGAGATCGAATTTAAACCAAGTATTATATATATATAAGGTTATATATAATGCAATAATGATAATCAGTAAGAAAGTAAGGGATCGGGGAAATAAGCGGCAGTGGATATCGGATAGCGATGAAGGATTCTGTAAATTTGAAAATGAAAGAAAAGAAAATCTTTAAACTTTGTAGTTATAGACTAGGTTTTGAAAATGACCCAGTTCCCTATAACCTTGGCTCTGTGGTACATATGTAACACCCCAATATCATGTTAACTCAAATTAAAAATTATACAAAAAATAAGAGGTATAGTAAATTGGGGTGTACTTCAAGTACACAAAACAAGATATAGGAAATGACCTAAGATGGACGTTTTAAGATATATACTTTCCTTTATAGCAATATATCAGAGTTAATACATTAGGTCAATAAGTTTTTGATGTATTAAACATCCAAATAATGTAAAAAAAAATTATAAAAAGATGACTTAAGTCTTTATGAAGACAAAAGTTGCATATAATTTAGATAAAACACAGAATCCATTCTCCATTGTTATCCGCCAAGCATACCCTTCAGTCTTTCATAAAATAGGTCCTGAAATTTTACTGCTAAATAAGTAAATCACAAAGGTTGAGTCGAAATCATAGGTTTGTTGGTAAATTGGTGGGAAAACAAGATCGATGTTATATTTTGACTCTAAACACATTTTAGCTAGTACAAGTTTATTATTGCATAAGCTCATGAACCGAAGCTTAACTAGTTTGTGACACAAATGTATAGGATGCTTGCAACAACCTAAAAGTATTCTCATGTTAAATGCACCATGGTCAAACTTGTGACTAGAAAATTCCAGGTGGGATTGTCAGTCCCGATAGATATCATCAACATCAATCGCGCTAAATACAATTGCATTTGACGGTTATGATTATAGTGGGGACTTAATTGGCAATAGTGGTACATTAGGCAATAATATTCAGGCAGATAATCTGGATAGCATTTAGTTTAAAACATTAGAAAAAACACTGTGTCCAATTGTAAATATGCAGTGTAATTCACCCCTTAGAGTTTGTAAAACAACTAAGTAGTAAAAAGGGGGCTATGAACTCACCTTGAGTACTGATAGTCCAAAAATCACAGATAAAACGTCACGCAAAACTTGCGATGCAACCTATTTAAATTAAGGTCGAATAAGTACCGAGTACTTCAATTTATAACATTCAATAAAATCTTATAGTAGTTACGTCGTGCTATCGTTCGGGCTATCATATTAATGAGGTCATGAATGACTTAGAGGAGTTCTAGGTTATTTAAATCGTAAATCCAATGACATCGTCGGATACGCCATCCGAAGAGGCTCATTATGAAAACTCCCTTGTAATTATAGCACTTTGAAAACACTCAATATTCTATATAGATAATCACCGACTAATCGTTTTAGTTTAAAAAATTTTATTTTTTATTTATAAAGTGAAAACGTTTATAAATATACTTTCCGTAAAAATGACCTAATTTGGTCGTTTTAAGTCCGTTGCTCGCGTTTCTTACGCTCACGTTTTCGTAGTAAGATGAATGATCAAAATATAACATTTTCAAGTTTTCATGTTTCTGCCATGAATAGTGTTTTTACTGTTCACAACAGCTATATACCCGTTTTTACGTCTTAATTAGCGTAAACTCGTAATCGCGATAACTTATTCGTTTTAACTCCGATTTTAGTGATTCCTTCGAGTACGTTCTCGTTATTAAAAGATTTATAATATTTTACAAAGTTGTCCACTGATGAATAGTGATTTTTACTGTTCATAGTTTATAAAATTACTTTTATAAACTTTAATTACCGTAAATGCCGTAATTTACTCGTTATAGTTCCGTTCTTAACGATTCTTGCGTGTACGATCTCGTAATCAAAAGTTATATCATATTTTAGGTGTTTTAAACTCAAACCTACTGCCATGAATAGTAACTTTTTATAAAAATAGTTTTATAAAAGTATTTATAGTCGTAAACTCGTTTTTAACGTATCTTTCTCGTTATAAATCCGTTTTTCGAGTTTCTTATCATTTTGGAATCGTCATGAGGCGTATTATAACTTTAAAATATCAAAAGCTACTGTCTTGAAGTCGAACTCCAACAGCCCTTAATTATTTTGGTGTATAACTTTATAAAAACCTTGTTTTTATGTATTATTAACTTAGTAGTTTACTATAAAAACTCTTAAAAACACATTTGACACTTGTGGTACTTATAATAAAGTCCAATATCATCCCTAGTCCTTGTAAATTCATTGCAACAAGTTCAACCCTTTTACTTTCATTACTTTCATTTGTATTTACATTAGATAACTTTAAAACCCTAATTAGTCCTTAAACATGTTTATACTTAAACCATAAGTTAACATCTTTATAGATCTATTTTTCCATGATATTTATAACATTAGGACATGAGAATAAGTGTATAAATTGATAAACTCAAATAAAAACCCATTTTACACATTTAAAAGTCATTAGTGGTGATTTAGCCGTAAATAACATATAACACATAAAATCACAACAAATAAAAGTATGAAGGATTTAGAAAGACCTTAGTGATGATGTATAGGATGTAAAATGAATGCTAAACCCGTGTTTAGACTTAAATCCAAGCTTTCAAGCTTATAACCCTAGATTAGGTTTCCAAAACCCTAATCTTTACTTTTTCTTCTTAATACTTGCAAATGGTGATCCAAGGCTTGAATATGACTTAATACATCTTAGGATTGATGTATAAAGAGATGTATAGATTGTATAAAAATTTTGTATGATTTGATTATGTTTCTCAAAAATGCCGTGGGTTTTTGATAGAGCAAGAGAGAAAGAAAATGAATTTTTTTGTTAAGTGTAAAGAGTATGAGAACTTTACTTATGCATGCATGTGTATTTATAGTAAAAATATCTTACTAACCTAACCATAGTTACTTTCTAACCCATGATCAAGGTTAACAAGTCAAGTTGATAAAAGGTGTAAGAGTTTATTTCTTAAATATCTTTAAAATATCTAGATATTATGTATAAGATGAAAAGTCTTGGTCTCATCCTTATAAATTCGGCATATATTGATATTAATTTATTATTATGTGTATTGGGTATAATCAGTGGGTATTCGTTTAGAGCGTAGTTAGGTTTTGGAACCTTCCGGAATGCCTAAACTCAGCTTAACGTGAAACGTAAGCATTTTACGTAGCCAATAAAAATAAGATGAACAAAGTTATTAATTATCCTCATAATAATCATATAACACTTGCTTGATGTAAACATTTAATCGTTTAATGCCCGTTTACATTGAATGATCATTTTCAGTTTACGCGGTTTAACTTAACGTTTACGGTTTAAGAGTAAACGCGTAAAACCCTAAAAACAAATTGTGAATTACATAATGTCATAAAATGACCTAAAACACGAGGTGTTATACTGGCCAAAGGAGCTATTATTCAAATATTCTATCACGGTCTAGACGAACCCACTCAAGGAATCATGGACATAACTGCTGGAGTAATCTTCCTCTAAAAAAGTTCAATTCAAGCTTTTCAAATTCTTAAGGACAAAGTCCTTTTCAAACTTGATTGGTCCATTAAATCTAAAAACGATCATCATCAAAAATCTATTTCCTTCACCGATGAAAGTGGAAGTAATAATGATAATTCTCACTTAATGGAAAAAGTGGAAGCTCTAACTATAAAAATGGATTCTCGATTCCAGAGCTTGAAAGAGGAGATGCATGAGATGCGTAAGAATTATAATAACCGCATGAACGATGGCACGCCGATGTGTGAACGTCATAAAGTAAATTACATCCAATCTGAAGGTTATCAAAATTCTCAGGATTCGTATTCTCACCAAACCCATCATGATCTTAATGATTCTGAGAAATCGCTCACAAAATTAAGCAATTATGAGAGAAATGACCTCGAAGATTTCAAAAGATGTATTCGTGGCATGAGAACTGTTCATTGGAAACTTTTTGACAGAGACGACAGTAAAACTACCGGTGTTTTACCCAACAAAAAGTCTAAAACCGTCAACCAAGAGCCTCAAGCTAAAATAGATCTTGAAAAATCAATCACTAAATTCTTGGATGGTCAAAGAGTTACAAATATGTTTTTCAAGAACAATGTTAACGATATGATTTTAAAAATGAAGCAAAATGAAAAGAATTTCCAAATTAAAATTAAAATGATGGAAAGTAAAATAGATGAGTGGTCGAAGTCTCAAAATGTCTCTTTAGAACAAACCGAGAGGACTGACCTTCCTCCTCCTCAAGCTCACACCGAGCAAGTGAATGTCGTATTCACCGGGAGTGGAAAGTCTGATAATTCTCCAAAAATGCAAAAAAGATCCACCACCTCCTATTATCGTTAACAATAAAAGAGAAAAAGATAAACCTATTATGACATCAAAAAAGGGTTATCACGTGGTCAAAACAAAAGAATATCCATTCCATAAGTACATACCAAAAATCCTATACCCTCAACGTTTAAATGTGGATCACTCTCACTTGAACCGTATCATTAAGGAATCTTAAATCAAGTTAAATATAATAATAATAATAATAATAGTAATAATAGTAATAGTAAATAATAATAAACCTATAAAAACAAATATATGTATATATATATATATATATGTATATATACAACAAAAAATTTGTAGTTTGATAAGTTTGATGTGCATGGGCTCGTGTATTTCTTACTCGATTTCTGCATCCAAAAATAAATTTATCGAACTTTGTGGGTGTGTTCACTGGAAACCCTCACGAGACTATAACTCGTCCACTCGGGACACCGAGGGGTCTAAAGGCTTGTTGCATACGCTAAATGTAACAGTGGTGCCTACGAAAGTGCGCTTTAATATTTTACGGTTTTCGTAGTTGTGTCTATTTTGCAGATTAAATAAAATAGGTGGAGCTTGGATTGGTGGTTGACATTTTACACCTGGAAACTTATATAATTGGAGTATTATATTACATGTGGTAGAATACACATGCTTGGCGTTCCGTTTCACGCCATATCCTTCAACCAAGAACTTAAGAACCCCGGGAAGTACCGTTTTCCCTTAATTTTCTCTATTTTCTATATTTATCAGTTCTCACATTGAGGGCAATGTTCAACTTAAGTGTGGAGGGGTAGCAAATAGGAAAAATTAATCATGTCCCTCCATGTTTGCCCTGCCTTTTAACTGATATTTTTTGGAAAATTTATACAAAATTAAAAATTTATATATTGCTTTTCCAAAACTTAAAAAATGCATACGCTTAGTAAGGCAAATCCAACTGGATTGACATTGTAACTAGCACAAAAATCAACCCACTTAAAGTGTAAGGATTTAGATCTTAAGAAATTCGGGTACCCATCTTTGATACCCAAGATAATTTTTGCCTTTAGCTTGTTCGAGTTAAGGAGTGAGCAATCATATGTATCTATTCCATCGTTATAGATGTGTATATGTGGTTTTGTCGCCTTTTCTAGAGCATTGATATTGGTATAAAGTTATATGAGTAGGCCGGTAATTTAGTAGCTCTAGAACTTGTGCTAGATCATCATTTACTAGACTGCGGTGAGGTTAATTTATAGACAAAGTCGTATGATAAGAGGTGAAATAAATCACTATGCAATCATGTATCTGCAGCGCTTGCTTTTAGTGTTGAGATCCCTAAAGTATCCCAAGAGCAAGAAAAATGTGCTCGATGAAGAAGAAGTTTTGTGCCAGTCTTAGTTATCGCAGTATCTGAAATGAAAATAAAAAATTAAAAGAAGGGAAAAAAAGAGAAAACAAAAGAAAGAGAAAAAGAGAAAAAAAAAGAGGAAAGAAATAAAAGTTCAAAGTATGAGGCAAAGTTCTGGCACATGGAATCAAGTTTATGGTGGTTACCCTCATCATTATCACGTTTTTCCTCTTTGAGATTTCTATCTAGGTGTTCACGCCGCAACGGGCATGTTTATGTGTCTAGTACAAGCATATGGTAGCGACCTAGATTATGTCTGTGCAATTGAGTGACTTCACAAATATAAACCTTATCTGAGTGACTCGTGTGAATTCAAAAACAAACACTTTCCCTATGTAAGATGCTTTGTTATATGTCTATGCCTAAAAAGTTATAAATTGGTAAACACTTGTTAATGCTAAAATGATATTTTTTTTCACATCACGATAAATGATCTTGTTTTCTCGCTTTAATTGCTTGAGGGCAAGCAATAAGCTAAGTGTGGAGGGATTTGATAACGCCCAAATTATACATATTTCTATGACGTTATTTATGTATATTTGATCATTTCTCATGAACTTTTGATACTTAATTAGCTTGAATTGCTTATAGGTTCACTTGAAGACACTACATAATCAAGCTCAAGAATCTATACACTTTAGGAGGCGAATACAAGAAAAGAAAAGATTTCTAGCTAAAGTTCAAGATGTGCGCTGCACTTATAATATTGTGCGCCGCACTTTCTCCCAAAGTCTAAAGAATTAAAGTCTAATAAATGCACCTGCATTAACTCCTCAAAACCTCCGCACTTATTTGTAAGTGCGCCGCACTTCCAGTAAAACCATTAAATGCTATCGCATTAACACCCAAAGTCTGCCGCACTTTTTCCTAAGTGCGCCGCACTTTTCACCCAAACTTGCCTATAAATTGAGGCTGAATTTTTATCCTAAAGGCATCACATCTCTTACACACACAACCCCAAGTTCATTTAGAACACTTAGAAGAAGTGTTTTTGGTGATAAAGGCCTCAAAAACCTTTGATCCAAACCACCCTTCAAACCACCATCACCACCATCAACTACCACCACTATCCACCATCAATTTTTGATTATAATCCATCCAAGGAAGTAGCATTGAAGTGTAATTCGAATCTATAAGTGATTGTGATAGAATTGTTCATAGTTTCCGAATTTTGCTTTGAATATAATAAAGTGTTCTTGGGAAATTCATGTGAAATCACCATATTATGCTCTTGGAATTTGGTATAATCTTGTTTATCCTTTGAATATGATCTTTATTGAATTCATGATGAATGTTATATCTTTTGTTACTTGTTTGATCATGGAGTAGTGTTCTTATGTTTGTTTGGGCATAATGTGATCTTGGATATGGAGTGTTTGGATATGAGTTTATTGAATTGGTAAAACATATTTTATACAAGAATATAGGCCGAAAGGGTTCTTTTATATATGTGTTTAATCACTCCACTTAATATATTGGTTATAATAACTTATAAAGGCCGAAAGGATTTGTTGTTATTAATCGATATAATCACTAGTTATATTTAAAGGCCGGAAGGATTTATAACTTGTGATAACTCTATTTTCTAATTTGTAAACACTATTACAAACACATCATTATCTAAGTGATCATTGCCTAAACGAGCATACATTAATCATTTGCTTGAATCATTTTTGTATTGCTTTCTTTGCAATAGTCAATTTATGTACCTTTTGGTTAATTTGATCCGTGACAATCTTATTAACCATAGCACCTTAATTACAAACTGTGAAAACTTCAATTCCCGTAGAACGACCTGGACTTACCTAAAGATATACTATACACGAACGGGTATACTTCCCGAGTGTTGTGTTTTTAGTAAAAATCAGTATTTCTAGTATTATAAATTTAAAGCTTGAAAAACACACATCAGTATGAGTAGCAAGAACATCTGGAGGAATTTGTTATCCAAGAGCCAAAACATGATCAGCGGGTATGAGATACTTAAAATAGGCAACTTATCCTCGGTTGTAAGGATAATCCTCATATTACGGTACCAATCGATGAAGTTAGGACCATAAAGTTTCTCTTTCTCAAAGAAATACCTGAAAACCAAATTGTTTACAGCTTGACTGGCCATCTACAATGAAAAACAAAGTTCAAAATTAGTATTTTGGATAATTAATTCTTAAATAAATTAACTACTCAATTAATTACTAAAAGACTAAGATCCTACTTGAACTCTTACTTATTACAGAAGGTCTGACCAACTAGTAAACAAATGGGACAAGAGGTCAGCGACGTGCGATAATTGCATTACAAGTGCAACTCTTAGATTTGTGAGACTCATGGCATTGGAGAAACAATCTGTAATGTCTTGTCATATTTTGTCTCATCTTATGCCTAGGGTTGAAGGTCTGACCAACCATACTCGATTAAGTCAACCAATGCAAAAACGTGCAAGAATTAACATAGGTCTGACCTATAGATAAAATTGCCTTGGGTATTCACCTGAGGTCTGACCAGAGAATGAAAAGCAATTGCAAGTGTTCTTAGATTGGGCGACATAGACTTAAATTACACACATGGTATTCACATAAGTTTTGATAAAACGTGTATCAAAAAGTGTGCAAAGAAGCATGCATACATTTTTGTTACACAAGTTAAGAAAACAATTTGTTAACTTTTTAGGTGTACTTTTATCGCGGTAAAAAATTAAAGAATGTTCAAACCCTATATTGTATTTTGCATGTGTCAAAAGACATACGTTCTTCTAATAATTACCACATATGTCAAAACATGTAGTGGCTCAGGAAAAGATTAAAGGTCAATCAAACCCTAGACCATTTGCTAAAACCATGTATTTGCAAGAACTCGCTAGAGCAAATTACGGTATAAACCAACCAAATGCGCTCTGCCTTGCAAGTCATTAGTGTTAGCAAATTTCGTCATTGATAATAGCACAAAAACTTTAAATCTATAATCAAAGTTTATTGAATCAATTAATTCGAGCAAGTTCGTTGCGGGAGAAAATTATAGTGTAAACCTAACCCGACTTTATGACACATAAACTTGCAAGAATATTGATTTAATTAAATCGAATTTCGATAGTTTAACGTCCGTTTAATATCAAAAAAACTCTTTTTGCATATAACACGCCACAAGGAATAATATATGTATATAAAACACATAATTAAACCAATAATTCGAGGAAGTTAAAGCGGGAACATTACAATATATTTTCTACACCCTCAATAACTTGCTAGAATCATTGATTTAATTAAAACAAGTTTTGATATTCACAACCTCCACCACCCAACTCACCACCACCACCATCACTTTCACCAAACTAAACATAAACTATGTTTAGCCATTTTCAAATAATTGTCAATCAAACCTTTTGCAAGCAAGTCCTATAAAATTCTATAATTATTAGGACCTTTGTAGTTTA
The DNA here is from genome assembly GCA_026074375.1 of Tanacetum coccineum. Classification (NCBI taxonomy): domain Eukaryota; kingdom Viridiplantae; phylum Streptophyta; class Magnoliopsida; order Asterales; family Asteraceae; genus Tanacetum; species Tanacetum coccineum. The sequence continues at coordinate 51,524 of BQNB010005487.1, read as the reverse complement.
ATGTATGTTGTACTAATATGCTTCTACAAAAAGGGGGAGAAATGGAAATAAAACTCACTAAATACTTGTTTAAAAATAATTTTACATTTAATAAGTTTAGATTTTATAATCATCAAAAAGGGGGAGATTGTTGATAGAAATAATGCCTAAAAACGTTATTAATATTTTTCGATCTCTTTACGTTTTGATAATCACAAAATGTAAAAAAAATTACTGAAAAATTATTTTTAAACAAGTAATTAATAGTAAAATTTCATTTTGAATATTTAATCACTTAAAGGTATGAATAAACATATGCTTAACGCATTTTATGATCAAAGGATTTTTTATTCAACCTCACATTTTTTTATAAAAATGTCACAAATATTTTTATAACTTTTACAAAACATTTTTGGATTTAAAAGAAATGTTTTATTCAAAATAAATATTTTAAATTCAAATTTTATACCTAAAAACGGCTAGAAATGTTCTAGAAAACACCTCCCCCAGAAAAGACAAAAAAGGAGCGTCTGGCCTGGGCGGCCCCCTTAATTATAAGGGCAATCTCTTTAATAATTAAGGGGACCGACCCCTATTTAAGAGGACCGTCCAAACAAAAAACTAGCTCAGCTGGCCTATAAATATTGGACCATTCCCCACTATTTTTCTCACCTTTTGCACACACTTTCTTTCTGTTCTAAATCAGTTTATACTTTTCTTTCTTTCCTTTGATCATTTAATTATAAAGCTTTGTTTCTAAGTGATCCAAGCTTAATTTCTCAAGTGCAAGAGAAGAATACTTCTTATCATCTAATCAAGAAGTGTTATAGTATAGTTGGTATAGTTGTGTAGTTATGTTATATCTTGTAAATTATTTGTGTATATTGTGGAGGTGTGTTTTGAAGTTGTGTACAATAAGTAGATTGTTATGATCATTGTAAGTATAGTTAGATCGAGGTGATCTTAGTAAGTTGTGATAGATTGGTGTGATCGTAGTAGTGTCTTGGTGAAGTGAAGTTGTGAAGCAAAGTGAAGTTGTAGAGAGAAGTCGTGAAGTGAAGCCAAGTTGTGAATTGTCGTAAAGTGGTGTGTTTAGTTGTGATAGATTGGTTCTAGCTAGGATTAGAACTCGACATTTCGCTTAGTGTCAGAAATTGGTGTAAGCTAAGTTGTGTACGATTTTGTCCGCCTAAAGGGAGTTTGTTGACATAGTGAAGGTAACTCTCGAGTTTGGTGCTTGGGGAGTGGAGTAGGGTGAAGAGGTGCTTCGTTACCGAACCACTATAAATCCTTGTGTTATGGTTTGATCTTTCTAACTCTTATCTCTTGTATATTTCATATTTACTTGTCATTTACTTCAATATCTTGCATTGTTCATATTGTGTCTCATATTGAGGTCACACAAAGATCCGAAGCTAAATTTTTATAAACAAGATACATTAATTTAAAAAAGCGGTAAACTATTCAACCCCCCTTCTAGTTTTCCACAACCTAGACATATTCATTCTGTCATAATTAAAGCATCCGCATAAAGCATCATTATTTGCTAATTATAATCTACTTAGGATTAAAGCAATGGTGATCTTGTTAAACCCTAGCTCATAGAGACTTTACCCACTTACTGCTTAATGGCAATTTTTATACTCTTTGTAGTCTACTTGTCCAATATCAAGGGAATCAAAAACATTATTGTTGAAATTATCTAGATTTACCTACTAGTCAACATGTTCAATAAACCAAAGGCAATATCCGATTAAGTAGTTAAGCCAGAAGCGTATCCTTAGCACGAATTTAGAAGACAATATTTGTGATCCTATGATTCTAGATGTATAAATTCTTATGGAAGAGTTTTTTCGGCATTCTAGATTACTTTGGTCCGTTATCACTGATTTCAGTTGAATGATAGGTCGCATACAAAAGCACGTAAACAAGTATAAATTAATAAACATAAACAAGCATACAACGATAAATTAAGAAATCAAGATATAAACAAAACCAAACATTCAGATCTTCATAATAATGGCTAATACCCGAAGGTATTAGCCTTCAAACATCATAATTAATACAAGAGTAATGGTTTAGCCAAGGTAAAACTAAACGGGTTATACGAATAATACCAAAAAAAATGAACGATTACGAAAGTATAAGAAATTACACGTTGTCTCCTATGGATTAGAATGCGTTGCAAGACCTCTTATGCTCTTTTTCTCCTCTGAAAATCGACTTTTGTGGTTTAGGTATCGAGAATATGATTTAGCACACTTAAAACTCGTTTTTGAGTTTTGTATTTATAGGGTCTGGAGTTGGTGTCGATACGGCGTATTAGGGGAGTTGTAAAACTCTTTTGCGAGAGTTTAACGATGACCTCAATCATTTTTTTGGTGTTGCTGCCGGGTAATAGCATAGGTTTTGGATTCTATCTAGCTTAGGTATACTCACAAGATTCCTATGAAGTAAGATTTATTTTTTTGTCAATTAGCTTTCTTGTAATCTATATTTTCTTTGTGCCCTTTGTTCTGTAAATCACTCTTTCGTTCACCATCATGATGTATGAAAGACCACCAAACACACCCTTTTAAAACCCTCAACAAAACACAACCTTCCCATTCCAAAATTATACCTTGATGTTCCAAAAACATCAAGATGAACCTATCTACGATGCGTGGACTCGTTTCAAAAACTTAATCCAAAGAGTCCCTCATCATGGCCTCGATTTATGGTCTCTTACTCAATTATTTTATGATCATGTCGACGACTATACCCGAATGGACCTTGACTTTGTAGCAGACGGGAACCTTAGGGAATTAAGTGATGAAGAAGCATGGGAAGCCATAGAAAATTTTACCCAAGGCCAAAAAGAATGGGACAACCCACCAAACATTATTCCCGAATAAAAATTAGCATATTTGAAGGCTCAAGCAAAAAGATTGTTTGTAAATTAGGAGGTTTAGGTTGAGTGCATTATAGGGGTTATAACATGGGATAAGGTCGAAAATTAAACCCATAAAGCACCCCAAAGGTCCTCCTATCATTTAAGGTATACACATCGCCCGTGACTTACCCAAAAGAAGTAGAAGAGACTATAGGAATTCTGATGGAGGTAGAACCTTTGGAGCACACAAAACTAGAGGATTTAGGCTTGAGTACTTGTAGTCATGACCTATGTCTTAGTTCTAGGTAAATTTCTAGTGTTGATGAACCGGAGCCTCGACTTTTACCTAATTTTTCACCCTTAGATGTAAATCTAGGAGACAAAAGTAATTACCATCAATCATATTAAATTCGTATCTTTGACTGATGAACAGCTATGCATACGATGTATTGGTTGTAGTGGATACGCCAGATCGAGAATTGATCATTATGCGTTTCTTGTCCTGAGCTGGCGTTGATACACCGTATCTTCATTGTTGGATATGTCGTATAGGTACAAAAATAGTATTCTTCAAATGTCTTTGTTGAAGCTCTATAATTATGCCTTTTTGCTTCATCTTCACAAGTGACTCCATAATTACTGCAATAATAAACTTTAAGCAATTAAGTACCAATATCTTGCAATAATTATATAAAAGTGGGTAAAATACGTGGGATAAATGATAGTAAAGTATGACGTTATTTGATGATATCAAATATCCCCTCACTTGAATCCTACTTGTCCTCAAGTAGACTTTAGAAAGATTTTGAAAATGTATCCCAACCGAGGTTAAGGATTTTTCCGTTAAGCATTTCTTTCATGTTCAGATCACCTGTACAAAACCAAGCTCCTCACGAAATATGGAAATGAAATCACTTAGATAACTCAACTAATCTAGGGTGTATCATTTTAGTAGTACGCTCATTTTCTCAGTCGTGATTAGCTTCGTATCATAGGCTTGGCAAGGATACACATCTCCACCTCTAAAGCTAAGGAGTAACAAGTCAAAAGGTAAATTGGGTATTTATTAGAAGGCTCGGGTTTTTAATCATTCTTATTAAGATGAAGAATGATATAGGGTGTGGAGCTTCTGACTTTCACCAGAGGTCGTCGTCAAACAAGGCAGCTGAGACATGAATACATGGCCGTATCGACGGAATAGACATCCATGCTCGTACACATCCTCATTCGAGTAGATCCTAAGGTTAGTTATCAGGAAAGGGAAGTAAAATTGTTGTTAAATAAAATAAACAAACAAATAGATTAAAGCCAACAAATAAGGTGCGGTTGCTAGTAACTTTCCCCGACCGTTCCATGACAAAGACTCGAACTTATAAACAAACGTCTCGATCATAGATGACAATGACAACCTAAGTTGGCGTTCCCATAACGGTCAACTTCCCTTACATCCCGAACTTTACATACTTTTACAAAATAAGTGGTGATATCGGCCACTTTTTACAATACTTTACATCGTTGATTTTTGTGCGTATCAACGAATAATCGATCCTTTCAAATAATTTCATCGGTGTAAGCTCTATGAACCGACTATCTTTTTCATCATTCATATTTTTTTTCAACAATACATCATAAATCTCGGCGTAATTTCACCGTCTTCATAATCATCATTTGTCCGGCTAATTTTCTCTTGAACTTTTCTTCTTTCGGACATAATACATAATTGTGAAAGTAGCAAAAACACACGAGCTACAAACATTCCCATTGCATTGTGCAATTTTCCCGACCATTACATAGATAGAGAAATTTTCACTTTGACGCAGGAACTACAAAACTTTACACGAAAGCGACTAACAACATTTGATCAAATAGGCTTTAATCTACACGGTAGGCTAAGGTGTAAAGGTGAAACGAAACAATTTTTTATTGGTGTAGGAAAAAGAAAGGAATGGCTCAGCAGGTTGTTCTAGGGGTATCTTTACTCTAAAAATGAGAGTAAGCAAAAGGGTTACACGGGGGTTAACTAACCAGTGTAGTTAGTTAATATTACGACATGTAGGCTTTTTGGTTTAATCCTAGAAATTTACCAGTCAAGCATGTTACTCCATCTAAATCCATAGTACTCATTATTGAGGTCTCAAGTGATATACCAGGCCCAATTCAAAAAGTCCCACTACATCACACGGCACATATCATGATTTTTATTGAATTTTTTAGTAAGCAATTGGGAAACAGATAGGCTTAATTCTCACAAACATGCAATAAGGGTTATAGTGCACTAATAATGTAACTAAGTGATTTTTCACAAAAAGTCATGCTAATTTTTTTTAAATTTAGACCATTTTTAAGCATTTTTAAGCATATAACATTTTATTTGTGAAAAATGAGGACAAGTACGTTCTAATTCTCCGTCCCTCCACTTACATTACACAACGTCCTCGTTGTATATAAAACAATTAAAAATAAGGGAAAAGAATTAGAACGAGGAAAACTCCCCTGATATTTTGCTCCAAATGATTCTCCATTTTGAGTATTTGAGCAAAATTTTGTGTTGACGAGGGCTTCAGATTGCTCGAGAGACTTCAACACTTTGGTCAATTTTTAGGATATTCTCTTTGAGTTGAATTTCATTTCAGCAAGGTCCTGCATAGAAGTTAGAAGACTTTTGTGCAGTTCGTACTTCCACTAACCTACAAAACAAGCAAACAATTAAAACACACAACTGTGCAGAGTTACAATATGCCGTATCCCAAACCCTAGGATACGCCGTATGTAATTCTGCGAAAACAATTAAATACTCAAAATTAAAATACAAACTCATAACGTCCAAACATGCATACGCCGTATCCTAAGGGGTTCAATACGTCGTATGAATGTTTGGGAAAGCAAACAATTTAAATTAAAACAAAAAAAATACGACAAATAATTAAAAACAACCGGGTTGTCTCTCGGGAAGCACTTTTGTTTCATCCGGTCGTTAAGTTTGACCATTTTCAGTTTCACCCCATCCTTATAAAACAACTTAGGGTCGAACGGGATGCCAAATGGCACATACAAATTCTTAATTAAATTTATTAGCGTCCCTTTGAAAAGAAAATTCCAAGTCACGACATTAGTGTCTAATCTATTGACAAAAGTTTTATTTTTGAAAAACTTACTGGATGTATAATGACTTGTTTCAAAAAGCTTATTTGACCATTGAGCATCGTTTTTTATTACATTAGGTAATGGCTCGATAGATAGATCCCCCAAAGAGTGTTCAATATCGACTTTATCATCATCATTGTTCTTATCGATTTTGATCACAGGATAAATTATTTAAAGGAAATAAATCAATTAAATATCAAACATTTGTTCTTTTTCATCACAATCGCGGACAAACGATGTTATCATCTTCAAATTAAATTCATCGATATCTTGAGTGGGTTCAGTTAAAAAATCTGATTTAGACGTTACAGAATCATTGTAAATAATGGCTGGAAATTCAGTCTCAAAATCTTTAAAGAAGTCTAAATTATCAGAATAACTGACCTCAGGCTCGAGTGCCAGAAACAAAGGCATATTGACTTTATCATTATCATTTTCAGAATCCGTTTTAATATTTGACAGAAATTATTTTATAGATAACAATATATTTTGTCAAAAATCACCGATAATCGCTCAGCGTCGATTGTCAAATAATATTCAAAGATCAATTTCATTTCGCACGAATACTTATATGGGTTCATCACGAGGGTGTTGATGTATCACCAGGACTATAGCTCGTGTAATTCGATTTTAAATTCTTCCTTTTCAGCTTCGCAATTCTACCCATGGTGTTCTTGTGTGGTTTGAGATGAGATAGCGTTTGTGTTTCCCAAGATGATGGTCGGGAACTCGGCTTCGAAGTTTGTGAAGCTATCATCTTCATCGTTACAATATTCCCTCTTACCGTATGTGGTTGTTTGCCAATTAAACGTCTTACCGCGACTTAGAGCCTTTTCCGCTTGAAGTATGATTTAATTCCATCATAGTAAATAATGAGGGTTGTCCATTTTTATACCTGTAATAATTAGCTAGGAAAGAAAATGGTCAAATAGACAAATACGCCGTATTTAGTAAACTGAATACGCCGTATGGAGCTTTGGAGTCGATTATGCTGTATTGGTTTGAAAAAAATTGATACGCCGTATCCAATAAATTGAATACGCCGTATTGAGTATTCGACTCAAAATGTTACAGCAGGCTGCAATAATGCACACATGCACATAATATGCAAAATGCAGGAAATTAAACACACAATTAACTAAACTATTAGCATTTAATCAGAATTAAACTAATAATACACTAAACAAGTTAAATGTTAAAAAACACTAATAAGAATAAAAGATTAACAATTCACTCCCCGGCAACGGCGCCAAAAAACCTTGATGTGTCGTCGTGTGGTGTATAAATTATTTATCAAGATTTTACATTTATATTTAGCCGACTAACCTAAAGACAACACTTTAACGGGCAACGTATATAACACCCTGTGTTTTCAAGTCATTGACGACGCCGATAAATCCACAATGTATCTTTTGTATTGTACGCGTTTGCTTTAAATCTTAAATGTTAAGCTAAATCGCGTAAGCTAAAAATTAGCGTTCATGAAACGGCAATCAAATAACAATAAATTGTTTACATCATTCAATGGTTATATAATTATTTTGAGGATAATTAATAAACTTTGTTCCATTTTTATTTTTATATCGGATAACGTAAAGTGATATACATATACGCGATAAAGATGCGTTAGAGCACTCCCTGGAAACCACAAAAGAACTTCATGCCTCAACAAATACCCACATTTATACCCAATACATAAAAACTACAAAATTATATCATACATATCATGTGTATGCCGAAATGTTTGCAAGTTATACAAGAAACTCTTCCACTTTGGTCAATGTACATCATATCTCATTAAAGCTACACCATACTTTGTCTCTTTGACTCATAAACCCATCCCTAAGACCAATCACCCATCCCTAAGACCAAAGACCATCCCTAGGACCTTAGCATGTCCCCTTGACTTGTCCTACACCTTATATACAAGTATCCTCTAGTAAGAGAAGTCATACATGCTTAAACACTTACCAAAAATCACAAAACCTCCCCTTTTGGCTCCATATAGCTCACGGCACAAACCAAGGCCCCAACATAAATACCATACAAAATTTTATTCAACCTATACACCTTCTATACACATCTATCCTAAACATTCTAAATTTTTCCATCCATTGAATCACCATTTGCAAGAATAATCCAGAAAAGAGCCGGGGTTTTTATTAAGAAATAAGGGGTTTCTTAAGTGCAAGCTTGGGTTTTGAGTCTAACAACACAGGACATTTAGCATTTATTCTCATCTCATACATCATCCCAAAGGTCTTCAAAATTCCTTTAAAATGTTTTTATTCTCATTATTTTATGGTTATATGTTATATATGGCTAAAATCACCACTAAGACTTTAAATATGTAAAAGAGTAAACACTTATTTTATGAATTTATGCACTTTTTCTTAAAGTCATATGGTCATATATAACATGAAATAATGGGATCTATAATTAAGATAACATGTTGTATAAGTATAAACATGTTTTAGTTTATAAATTAGGGTTCTAAAGTTAATAAAACAAACTTTTTTATAAAAATCAATACACGTGGGTAATTAAAAGATTTTTTGAATTCGTGTTTCATACAGTCGAAGCCTAATATAAAAATAATTGCATATCATGACGCTTTCCAAAATGATAAGAAACTCGAAAAACCGATTTACAACGAAAAAGATACGTTAATTATGAGTTTACAACAAGAAATACTTTTATAAAACTATTTTTATAAAAACACTATTCATTACAGCAAAAGTACTATTCATCAGCGGACCCAACTTTGTAAAATATAATAAATCTTTTAATAACGGAGACGTACTCGAAGGAATCACTAAAATCGGGATTAAAACGAATAAGTTATTACGATTACGAGTTTACGCTAATTAAAACCTAAAACGACTAACTAGCTGTTGTGAACAGTAAAAAAACGTATTCATCCAGAATATCAAAACTAAATGTCATATTTTGATCCACCAAAAAGAATAAGATACAACACTCGTCTTACTACGAAGACGGTCATAAGAAAACGTCAAAATCGTGCTTAAAACGCAAAAGTTAATGCTATTTTACTAAAACGGTAATTATAAACGTTTTAACTTATTAAACACAATTTTACCAAAACCATTAGTTTTTATTGAGCTATATTAGAATTATTATGTGGTTAGCGAATACTATATTACTAGAGAGTTTCATATGCGGCCTCTCGGATGGCGTAATTCGACGAGTGTTGATTTACGATTTAATAGTGTCCTAACTCCTCGAACTCATGTCATGACCTCTTAAATTAGATAGCCCGAACATAGTACGATGTAACAACAAAAAGATTAATTAAGTACTTCGTACTTATACGACCTATGATATTTGGTTGGCATTCGATCTTTTACGTGACGCTTTATCTGCGATATTTGATATCAGAACACAAGGTGAGTTCATAGCCCCACGGATTTACATGATTTTGTTTTTATAAGTTATTGGGGTGAGAACGTGCTTGTATTACAAATGCATTACAATGGTTTGATTACAAATTAAATTATGCACTTCTTTACTTGTCATGCGATGAGATAACAATCTGTTTACTTTTTGGACGTAAACACATACTTGATTTTTAAGAATAATTACGGATTAGCTTAGGTTTCATGAACTGTAAATCACTTGGAGGGTGAGCGCGAATGTTATAAAATAGATCTATTGGGGATTGACAACCCCCGTTCGGGTGATTAGCTCTCACTAGTTCGAGATCGAACTAACGAACGTTATATCATGTCGGATATACACTGGATTGGTGTCTACAGGGCCAACACTGAATACTAATGAAATATTACGCTGTGCCTGAATCAAGAGGGGCATACTATAAAGATCTAACGTCGCAGCTCCATGAACTTAGAAATCGTAATCATTTCTCTTACATACTTGAAACTAATTGGGATATTGTGCTCATTATAATATCTACTTAAAACATTATTGGGATATTGTGCTCATTATAATATCTACTTGAAGCATTTTTGGATATTGTGTTCATTATAATATCTACTTGAAACATTTTGGGATATCATGTTCATTACAATATATACTTGAAACTTTTTAGGATTTTATATAAGGAAACCTATATATGTCGGTTTATGTGTTGCAAGTCTTGTATGGGCGAAACTTGTAACACAGTAGACCTATATATATATAGTTTGGGATTTACAAATATACTTACGAAAACCTATAACTCACCAACTTTTATGTTGACCCTTTTAAGCATGTTTTTTTCTCGGTGAAATAGACAGCATGGCCTATTATAGAGGAAAATGGGAGTTCAAAACTTTTCAAGAATACTTTTCAAACGACACTTAGAGTGTCGTTCTCTCATGACGTTGTGCAATGTAATATGAAGTAACGCTCACGGAACCACATTCCAGCTGCGACCCAATTTTGGGGGAGTTATAAGATTGTAATCAGGGCCACAGGTTATAGAGAACTTTAGGTTTGCGTAATCTTACCTAGACTATGACCACTTTCAACGATCCACATTTTCAAAAAGTTTTTACGGACATACATGATATACCTGCAATATGATAACTATATAAATTTAGATGAACGTAAAAGGTTCGAGTATGTCCATCCGTCGAGTAAAATTTATTAACTAGGTCGAGACGTATAACAAATTCATGACTAATCTCAAGACAATTCTGTTGATGAGTCGAAATTGAGCATGACAGTTGTGACAACAACTCGTGTGCTTGATAAATTCCCTCGAGGATGGTTAGGACTCGTGAGGCATTATGTGAAACAATTACGCGTATATAGTGGTAAGACCACTATAGGATATTTTGTCTGATATGTGCAGACAACACTACTTGTTTACTTGCGAAACGTGACTTAAGTATAATTATATGTATAAATATTATATACTTCCATATCCTTGTGTATTCCCACATTATATATTAAGGTGATTTATATAAATACGAACATTTCCTTTAGGCAAGGTAGTACTATAAGCTCATAGTTTCTAAATGATACCTAAACATTAAGCTATCGAATATGAATACTTACCATCAACCATTTTATAGGCCAGAGCGCACATTCATATTGACCATAAGGTAACATCACTTCACAAACTCTATCTCAGGATCATGACTTTTGAGAATTAAACTAAAATTACATTTTTGGGATTTTGAAGGCAATGGCACCAAAAAGAGCCACAAGGTCAACACCAGTTACAGAAAATCCTACCACCACCACTGTCACCAATGCCCAACTTCAGGCAATGATTGACCAAGGTGTTACTGCTGCATTGACAGCACGTGATGCAAACAGGAATGGCGATGACAGCCATACTTCGGGAACAGGTGCCAGAAGGACCGAACGCGTTACTCGAGAATGCACTTACCAAGACTTCATGAAGTGCCAACCTCTGTATTTCAAAGGCACTGAGGGAGTGGTCGAACTAACCCAATGGTTTGAAAGGATGGAGACTGTATTCCGCATAAGCAACTGCTCTGTGGAAAATCCAAATCAAGTTCTCCACTTGTACTCTTTTGGCAGGAGCTCTGACGTGGTGGAATTCCCACGTTAGAATTGTTGGTCATGATGTTGCGTATGCAATGACCTGGATAGATCTAAGAAAGAAAATGACTAACAAGTACTGTCCGAGGAACGAGATAAAGAAGCTCGAGACTGAGTTGTGGAATTGAAAGTAAAATACCGATTGACAGGGTACAACCAACGTTTTCTTTCAACTAGCACTGTTGTGTGTTAGAATGTTTCCTGAGGAGTCTGACAAGGTTGAAAGGTATGTCGGTGGTTTGCCCGATATGATTCACGGAAGTGTTGTGGCGTCAAAACCAAAAACCATGCAGGAAGCTACTGAAATGGCAACAGAGTTGATGGATAAGAAAATCAGCACTTTTGCTGAAACGTCAAGCTTGAGAACATAGAGGAAACTTGACACAACCACCCAATCTCAACAACAACTTCCCAAGAGGCAGAAATGTGGGTCCAAGTTACGCCGCTGTACTGGTGAAAAGAATAGAGTATGATGAACTCTACCGCTGTGCAAACAAGTGCAAGTTTTACCACAATGGCCCATACACTGTAAAGTGTGCAAATTGCAAGAGGGCGGTCATTTGACCCGAGATACTGTTGGAGTTTCTGCTGCTACTAATAAATCAATAAGAACCCTCACGTTGTATGAATGTGGGAACCAAGGCAGCAACAAAAGTGATTGGCCCAAAATTAAAGAATCGAAACCATGGAAACCAAGCTGAAGGTACTGGAACACAAGAATGGTGCTTGCTTAGGAGGAGGAGGAAACCGATCAAGACCTAACAACATTGAGAGATACGAGACTCGCAGCTTAAAAGAGAAAGTTGTCTCGCTTTGCCTAGTGAACCCTAAGTTGGAACTATCTTAGACTTTATCTCCTTAGGAGTCCTCGTTGTATTTCTCTTAAATTTCCGTTGTACGAACAATTTCAAATTACCTATCAATCAATGGTGTTTTGAAAATTTCGTGTCCAACCTTACTTTAACTTTCTACTTTGAAAGATCAAATTATAACACTTATTTTGACGAAAATGAGAGCGCAATGTTAGCCCCAAATTACATACCTGATCAACTATGTATAATTCAGGAAAGGACCATGCCCATGCCTGAAGAGTAGTCACCTTAAAACTGCTCGTACGAGAAAACAATTTTCGTATTATATTCATTTTTGTGTAACGTATTCATAAAACATATCTATCACGGAGAACCAAACTATAATCCCTGATAACTAAGTAAACTCTTACACATCATAGCACTAAGTTCGACAACAAATCCTAAGCCAAGAATCCGAGACACATCACTAGTCGCCTAGATAATCCACTATTAAACTTACTGCGCTAAAGGAGTTACGCCGAAGTGAGACGTTAAGCAGTAGAATTTCATCAAGTTGTCCACCGAGTTATGCTTAAGGTATCACCTTAGAAAGGAGAAGTACGCTTTGGCAAACGGGGGAAGCTAAACCCCAGGTATGTTAGACCATCCAAGGTGATGGAAAAGGTTGGATCCGTTGCTTACAAAGCTTGAGTTTCCTCAAGATCCTGAGGCAAGGTTCACTAATACGTTTTTCGCGTATCTCAACTTGAGGAAGTGCTATGCCAACGAACCATTAGCCGTTCCGTTAGATAGACTTTATTTTGATGACAAGCTTCAATTTGTCGAGGAACCGATAGAAATCATAGACCGTGAAGTTAAACGATTGAAGCGAAGTCGGATCCCATTAGTCAAGGTTCGATGGAACTCCAAGAGAGGTCCTGAGTTCACATAGAGGAAAAAGGAAAAGGGGAAAAAAAAAAAAAGGGGGAGGAGAAGGAAAAAAGGGAAACGTGAAGACCAATTCAAAGCGAAGTATCCACACCTCATCACCAAGACCACACCGTCGACAAGTGCAGTCATCATAAGCCTTGAGGACAGCACGTTTAACTGGGGGAAGTCTATAAAACCCCTTGTTTTTCAAGTCATTGACGACACCGCTAAATCCACAATGTATCTTTTGAATGTGTACGCTTTGCTTTAAATCTTAAATGTTAAGCTAAATCGCGTAAGCTAAAAATTAGCGTTCAATGTAAAACACATCAAACAATTAAATGTTTACATCATTCAATGGTTATATAATTATTTTGAGGATAGAGTTGAGATCCTCAAAAAACAAGGGCAAAAAAAAAAAACAAAATGTTTAAATCCTAACCACTCAATTATTTCATCATCCACAGTTCACCTTTTCTAAAACTCAAATATCTAGCAAACGATAAATCGTCAAATGAAAAAAATACACCCATCGCTACGAGATATTATTTTTATCATTCTATATAGGAGGCACTTAAATAAACTAACTTTCGACGAACTTTTTTCAAATTTTTTTTTTCAATCACGTCAGAAAAAATCTCATGGGATTTTTTGAAATCACATAGAGATTGTGATACAACTCCATGTGAATTTTTTCAGACGTGAATGAAAAAAACGAAAAAAAGTTCGTCGAAGTATCGCACGAGTAATTTATTATCTTTCAATAGAGGGGCACTTATATATGATATTTTTCAAAGACTCTTTTCGATTTTTTTTCCAACTCACGTCTAAAAAATCACATGATATTTGTATCACAAAATCACGATGTGATTTTTAATGAAATCACATAGATTGTGAATACAAATCTCATGTGATTTTTTTCAGACGTGATTTTTCAGATGTGATTTTTTCGACGAACTCTTTTTCGAATTGAATTTTTTTGTCCCAATCACGTCTAAAAAATCACATGAAATTTGTACACAAATCACATGTGATTTGTGAATCACATGAGATTGTGAGACAAATCTCATGTGATTTTTCAGACGTGATTGAAAAAAATCAGAAAAAAAGTTCGTCGAAAGTATATCACAACGAGTATTTTATTTATTTATCTTTCTATACGGGTCACTATCTAATATAACTTTCGACTACTCTTTTTTTTCGAATTTTTTTTTCAATCACGTCTGAAAAAATCACTGAAAAAAATCACATGAGAATTTTTTCTGAGTGATTGAAAAAAAAAATCGAAAAAGTTCGTTGAAATTATATGAATGCCCCTCTATAGAAAGATGATTTAATTCTCGTCGGCGATGGTAGTGTCGTTTGTGAAACGATAACGGCTTTGTGAGATAATTTTAATTTTTAAAAATAGGGTGAAAGTGGGTTTTTTAATTAAAATTAAAATAAATAATTAATCTAAAACCATTAGATAAAAATAAAATGGATGGATAAGATGAAGCGGTTTTGTTCATTTTTTTGACCATTTCCTTATGGAACTTTTCTCTTTGAGGATAAATAATTAACTTTGTTCATATTATTTTTATCCGGATACGTAAAGTGTATACGTTTCGCGATAAAATGCGTTTAGGCACTCCCGGAACCACAAAAACTTTTCTACGCTTCAACAAATACCCACATATATACCCAAATACATAAAAACGAACAAAATTATATCATACATATCATGTGTATGCCGAAATGTTTGCAAGTTATACAAGAAACTCTTCCACTTTGGTCAATGTACATCATATCTCATTAAAGCTACACCATACTTTGTCTCTTTGACTCATAAACCCATCCCTAAGACCAATCACCCATCCCTAAGACCAAAGACCATCCCTAGGACCTTAGCATGTCCCCTTGACTTGTCCTACACCTTATATACTTGTATCCTCTAGTAAGAGAAGTCATACATGCTTAAACACTTACCAAAAATCACAAAACCTCCCCTTTTGGCTCCATATAGCTCACGGCACAAACCAAGGCCCCAACATAATCCATACAAAATTTTATTCAACCTATACACTTCTATACACATCTATCCTAAGACATTCTAAGGTGTTTCCATCCATTGAATCACCATTTGCAAGTATTAATCAAGAAAAGGAAGCTAGGGTTTTTATTAAGAAAATAAGGGTTTTCTTAAGTGCAAGCTTGGGTTTTGAGTCTAAACCACGGTTTAACATTCATTTCTCATCTCATACATCATCCCTAAGGTCTTCTAAAATTCCTTTATGCTTTTTATTATCATTATTTTATGGGTTATATGTTATATATGGCTAAATCACCACTAAGAACTTTTAAATATGTAAAAAGCTTAACAATCTTTATGTTTATGCATTTAATGCACTTTTTCTTATGTCATATGATCATAAATATCATGAAGTAACAGGATCTATAATTATGATAAACAAGTTGTTTTAAGTATAAACATGTTAGTTAAAATTAAGGGTTTATAAAGTTAATAAAACAAACCTTTTTATAAATCAATACACTTGGTAATAAACGAGTTTTTATTTTCGTGTTTTCATACAGTAGGAGTAAGCTAATATAAAAATAATGCGCCTATGACATCCAAGAATGATAAGAAACTTTTTCGAAAAACCGATTTAACAACGTCAAAAAAGATGATACGTTAATTACGATTTTACAACAAGAAATACTTTTAAATAAAAAGAACTATTATTTTTATTATTATAAAAAAAAACAAAAAAAAACACAAACACTATTCCATTACAGGCAACTTCATTTTATAAGAACATCAAAAATAGGATATAACTTTTAATACGAGATCTGTACTCAGAAACAATCGTTAAAAACGGAACTATAATGAAAAACTACACATTTTTTCGATAATTAAAGTTTATAAAAGTAATTTATAACTAGATTCAGTAAAAGTACTATTCATCAGCGGAACCCAACTTTGTAAAATATAATAAATTCTTTAATAATGGAGACGTACTCGAAAGGAATCACAAAAATCGGATTAAAACGAATAAGTAATTAAACGATTACGAGTTTTACGCTGAATTTAAAACCTAAAAACGACTAAACTAGCTGCATGAACAGTAAAACACTCATTCATCGCAGAATAATCAAAACTTGAAAATGTAATATTTTGATCACATCGTCTTAACAAATACTACGAAGACGTGGGCATAAGAAACGTCAAAATCGGCTTAAAACCAAAAGTTCTGCTAGTTTATACTAAAAAACTTAATTAATAAAACGATTTAACATTATTAAACACTATATTTAACAAAATCCATTAGTTGGTGATTGAGCTATATTATAAATATTATGTGGGTTATCGAAGTACTATATAACTAGGGAGTTTTCATAATGAGGCCATCCTTTCGATGCGTAATTGACCTAGTTGTTGGATTTTAAACGATTTAAAGTGTCCTAAACTCCACGAGCGTCATGTCAGCCCGAGCACTTTAAATAATTAAGATAGCCCCCGAAACGA
Source organism: Tanacetum coccineum (assembly GCA_026074375.1). Classification (NCBI taxonomy): domain Eukaryota; kingdom Viridiplantae; phylum Streptophyta; class Magnoliopsida; order Asterales; family Asteraceae; genus Tanacetum; species Tanacetum coccineum. Next base: position 34,765 of record BQNB010005487.1, on the reverse strand, counting down.
TTAGTACGATGGTAACAAACAAAAAGAATATATTTATTGTACCTCTTACTTACTACTGACTCTCCACTACTCTCTCGGTACTTATGAATAACTAACCTATAAGATAAATTTTAGGGTGCAATTTCGAATCCTTTTAAAAAACTATAACGTGACCTTTATATATTCATGCGATATTATTGATTAATCAGTAAACTCAAGGTGAGTTCACTATATTTCATTCATGAGCCCCCAAAGCCCCAACCACCCCCAAACCCCAGCCCCCAACCCCCCCAAACCCCAAAGCCCGTAACGTTATTTACAATTATTGTTTTTATAAAATTATTGGGTGAGAAATGCTTGTTTACAAATGCCAATTTAACAATGTTGATTACAAATTGAAAATATGCACTTCTTTTAACTTGTCATGTACCATGTGCGATGAGATACAATACATTGGTTTTAAACTTTTTGACGTAAAAACAACACATACTATACTGACTTTTAAAGAATAATTATAGAAATAATACGGATTAGCTTAAGGTTTTCCAATGAACTCTCTTGTAAATCAACTTGGAGGGTGAGCAGTGGAGGCGCGAATGGTTTAAAAAATAGATCTATTTTGGGGATTACAAAAACTACCCTAAACAAAACCCCCCTTTAACCCAAACGACCCCACAAACAACACCAACCCCCCCGTTCGGGTGATTAGCTCTCACTAGTTCGAATATCACACAAACGAAAACTTATAACATTGTCGGATTAAATTAACCGACTTTGGATTGGTGTCTTACAAAAGGGCACCAACACACTACTGCCATCAACACATGAATAAAAAACAAAAACAACAAAAAAAAAATAAAAAAACAATACAAAAAAAAAAAAAAAAAAATCAATAAAATTATAAAACCCAAAAAAACTAACAACCCGTAGTCCAAGCCACCTACGAGTGTCCACCCAACACCACCGACAACCCTACAACAGTACCACGACGCAGTTATCACACCCAAATTAAAACCAGCACTACGTGCTATACATGGCTCTAACCCACCCCCTTTATACCCGCCAACCACTTCCACCAAAACACCAACACACACAACGGACACACCCAAACTAACACACACAATCCCCACCAATCCCCCCAACATACCAAACAATTGTTTCCGAATATCACCAACACCCACACCACCACCACTCCCCCCCCCCCTCCTCCACACCCCCACCCCCCCCCCACACCAAACTCCCCAATACCACCCCCCCTCCCCCCCAACAACAGAAAAACAATGTTCACCCAAGATATCACCAAATCACCCACACACCCAAGCCTCCAAAAAAAACAACAATAAATTCACCAATAGAACCCAACACCACTCACCCAATGCCACACAAAAAGTGTCTCCACCAGATACAATCCCCCTCACACCAAACACCAAATCCTCTACATCTACACCAATCCAATCCCATCACCAACACCAATCCCCCAAAAACTAAACCAAAAACCAAAACAAAAAAAAACATAAAAAAAAAAAAAAGAAAAACAAAAACAAAAAAAAAAACTTCAAAAACACACTTCCCCCTCCCCCCCCACACACAGGTCCTCTTCCCGCCATGTGCCCATTTTCCCCGTTGCCCTGCGAAGCTGGCCGTTATTCCTGGTCCGGCCGGATGTCCCAATAAGTGCCCCCTGCGGCCGCCGGCCCGGCCGAGGCCCGGGGCCGCCGGTTTCAACAAAATGAGTAGAGCACCAGTTCAGTTCAAACGAAAGTAATTATTAGCAACAACCACAGACTAATTGAATGTTCGAGCCGAGCACCCTAATACCCCCCCCCCCACGCCCACACTCAAACACTAAAATTGTCAACCCCCAACACCAAAACCAACCAACACACCCACACCAAAAACCAACCAAACCAAACAACACCACACCAAAAAACCAACCAAATTGAACACCAACACATAACAATATTTACACCGCGACCCCAATGACCACCACACACCACCTTTAATGTCTAACCTTAAATTAATAATAGCATGAATTATCTCAGGTTGAACATAGATTGTCATGGCTATATGAGGAAAATTAAGTGGGAGTCCCAAACATTATCAAAGAATCCTTTTCCAAACGACACATAGGAGGGGAGGTCGTTCTCCCTCCCTCTTCCGTACCTAGTTCTCCTTCTCGTCATGACTTGTGCAAATGGTATTATGAAGTAAAACGCTCCCAAAAAACTCAATAGCTCCCTCTCCAGACCCCGCCAAGAAACCCGAAAACGCACATTCCGTTGCGACCCAATTTTGGGGGTGTTACAACGTACCCGGTCAAGATGTAGCTTCACGGTAAGTAGGGTGTCGAACACTAAGAGTGGAACGTAATCTAATATTCTATCAGTATTTTATTCTATCTAGATTAGTCTAATTAAGGGTTAAACCTATGCTATACATATTTACTAAGGTAAATGGGGGGGGGGGGGGTTTCCAGTCTGAGAGACTGGCCCAGGTTTTATGGGTGACAAAAACAAATTCAAAGGCAAAATAAAACACAAAAGCAACAAATAGCTGAAGATTTAGAAGAAGCGGTACAAGCCAAATAAAAGAAAAACTGGTATTAAAACCATGCTAATCCTATTAACATGCTGATTGGTTTAATAGTTTCCATGGCTGCTGTATTTTTTGGAGGCGGCATATCAATCATAACTTAGCGGGACTTCATCCGTAAGACCTAGATACGAATACAAAAAATACCCTGTCACGATATAACGGTATCCACAATAAAGCGATCTAAAGTCAATTATAATCATCCTTAGGGAATTAAAGCAGTGGTTGACCAGTTAATACCCTAAGCCCAATCATAGGGACTTTAACCCCACTAGACTGCTTGATGTTGCCTTACATGCCAGTTAGTCCACCACTCAAAGAACTAAACCAATAAATCAAGAACAATACTGGTTGAACAATATCTGGTCACAACTGCCGGTCCAACTAAGCATATAATCAAAGGTACAGACAAAGGCGTCATTTTGTTGATACCCCATTGGTCCGGGCATTAAGGCACAAACCTTGGAGAGCTATCCCGTGCATCATAGATTACTGTTAAGTCTCACTAGACCCAGTTTGAATGTAGTTCGCAAAAGGGGTTACAAAACACATAAACAAAGCATAAGGCGATAAATAACATTAAACAACGAACGATCAATTTAAACAAGCCGAAAAATCAGATGAAACCAAATCAAACATAAAATCTCATAACCTGTGCTAATACCCGAGAGGTATTAGCCCCACAATCAATGTCATGGTTACAACCTTTAACCAAACAATTAATAGATAATGATTAAAAAGGTATTGGATTAACACACGATGTCTTCAATGGAGTATATGGATGAACATGAAACCTTTGCTCCCTTGCTTCTTCAATCTTCAGAAATTCGAAGCTTTAGTGAGTAGTATACAAAGAATATAGTTTTTTGCACAACACACTGAAAACACGTAGAGTAGTTCTCTATTTTATAGTATCTCTGAAAATTGCCGATTTCGCCGTATGGGATTGACGGTATAATATAAAAAAACCGTGCCGTATCGGGGTGTTACCTTTAAGTTCGTGATAAGATCAAATTAATCATAATTAACTATGGCATTAACATTAACATTTCGTATTCTTATGATTGAATTCCACCTCGTTCATACGGCGTACAGAGGAGTTAATACGCCGTATAATCAAATCAATTATGATTAATTGCACCAATCACATTAATTTCGTATCTTTGACTGATGGCCATTGTGCATACAACGTTATAAGGGAATTTGAGTGATACGCCGAAAAGGAATGATCAATCCTCGCTATCCTTGTGATGACTGGGCCGCTAATAAGCCCCGTACTTCCTTGTTGGATACGGAGTAAATAGCAGATTGCTAACACTTCTTTAAATGTCTCGTTTAAGCTCCAGAATGCGCCTTTATTAGCTCATATTCACAAGTTAAACTCTCTGACTCCTGAATCACACCTAACACTCAACTTCAACTGCATTTGTAACCTTTAAAAACGATTAAGCCACTAATTAAATATCATTGCAAATAATTTATAAAGGAACGATCAGTGGGTCCAAAAACTAAGGGATAATGATAGGTAAAAATAAGAAGTTATTTGATGTTATCAATTAGTATTGGTGCAAGTGCATTTCAAGTATCAATATAACTGCAAATCACCCATTGCGATCGATTAACAATAACCTATCATTTAAGTGCTTAAAAACATGAAAAAAAATTCTAATAATTAGCAAAAATAGCAAGGTGTCAATTAGCCAACATCTTAAGAAAATAAAAAACTGATAGCGCATTGTTGCAAGTGCATTTTCTAAAGCCTAATACATACAAATAAAAAAATGTCTTATATCACATCTACAACTTAAACAATAAGCAATTTCCGCGAGAAAAACAAAAAAATAGAGACTGGAACCAGCCTGAAGTAACTATACAACCTGAGTACCGGCCTCTAGTGGCTTCAGATTAATGTCTAACCAAAAAACACACCACAAAAAACCCCAAGATTAAACCACAATAAACTAAATAAGATTAAAAACAAGAAAAAAAAAAAATACCATTAAACAAAACAAAAACACAAATCACTCCGGTGTGGTGGTTAATGAGAAAGTGGTGGTGTGTGGATCCGGGCCAGTGGCATGAGTGCGGCGATTGGGAGCTGAAACTCCAACACAAAAAAAAAAAATAACAAACCCCAAAATAACCAATCACAATATAAACAAGATAAATATAACAAAACAGAATTAAAAAAAAAAAACATACCCTAAACAAAAAAGTTTTCTTTGGTGCGTGTTTTCCATTGTTCTTTCCCCGGGTGTATGGGAATTTGTGAACAGAAGAAGGTATTGGTTCAACACAATTAATAGTGACTATCCACACATGAGAATCTTCATGCCAATGAGAAAAATAAATAACAAAAATCCATAGAGTAAAAAACAAAGCTTCGTCGTGCTTATCTCAGGATTTAAACGTCCCCCCTCCCAAAGCGCCACTTCCAAAACCCTACCCGTAAATCAACCCCTACAGAACTTCAATCGTAAAAAAAAACCCTTCCAGCCCTGTTCATGTCCTGTTCCCACCACCACCCAAGTATAACGTAACCCTAAAAAAAACCTCCTCCCCCACGCTTTTCCTTTCCTTGTTCCCCGTTGCTGTTCCTAAAAACACCTGAAAAAAATATACGCCAACAGTACCGCCTCCCACCCCACTAATTTCGTGCAACTTCCGTCCCATCATCTCACAACCACTACACTCCACCCCATAAAGAGATATAAATAAAAAAAACACCACATCTGTAATTCATAACACCCACCTTCCCTACAAGAAAAATCAAACCCCAACATCACACCAAGTCATATATCAACCCAAGCGAGCCCAAGCCTTGCCCAACCCCATATAATACCGAACCATGTTACAGAACAGTCCCACAACTTGTATTAGACTTACAAATCTAAAAGCCAAATGCCTTATGTCGACAAGTTGTTGAACAAACGATACTCATTTAGGAATAGGAAATAGCGATCAAAATTTCAATTGAGCCCAATTTCCATACTGGTAAAATGCCCAAGTTCTGAAAGCTATTGAGTTTGCTTTCTATCAAAATATTATGTTCTTAATCGACGGTATGAGATAGATAAACGTCCTTTTTTGATTGACATTAAATCCACAACTCAAGAACATAAATTATGATAAAACCCCTGTTCATTTCCCCTTCACAAACAGTCTTCCTTCCTTTGCCCTTCCCATCCCATCCTCTTCCTTTCTTTAAAATTTAGACTCGAGAACAAAGCGACTGATGAGGGGATGTGGGTATTTTTAGTCAAGCTATGTTGCGACCACAAATGTAGTCTCGACTTGACTATGCATTTTTATTTTTATTTTTTAATTATATATAATAAACAGGTAAAATAGTGACACTTTTATCGTCTAACAATGTTGCGACCACAAATATGATTGCGACTTTATTATGCCTAAATGGCGGCATAAAGCAAAAAAAAGTGGAGGGAAGTTTAACATTTCATGAAAATTTTGGGCGCCAGTTTAGAGACCACAAGTTAATTTTCCTTTTTTTATATAAAATTTAATTTATTCAATTAATGAATAAGTAGCATTTACGGTTCGGTCTATACATCAAATGCAAAATGGAAGAGGCGATATAATATCGTTATACATGAGATGTTAAACTAGCGAGTTGATATACATCTTAAACATAAGATGTTAAAACAACCGTCAAGATAATATCATGGACAAATAAAGTTAAACGGATGAGGTCGAGATGATATCATTATACATGAGATGCTAAACGGACGAGTCTAGGTGATATTATGATACAATAATTGTTGAACAGATGAGTCGATAAGACATTGTTATACACGAGTTGTTAAACAGACGAGTCAATAAGACGTCGTTATACACGAGATGTTAAATGGACGAGTTGATATGACATTGTTATACACGAGATGTTAAAGGGACGAGTCGATAGGATATTGTTATAAATGAGATGTTAAACGGACGAGTCGATATGAGATCGTTATACACGAGATGTTAAATGGACGACTCAAGATGATATCGTTATACATGAGATGTTAAACGGATAAGTCGATATGGGATCGTTATTCATGAGATGTTAAACGGACGAGTCAATATGATATCGTTATACATGAGATGTTAAACGGACGAGTCGATAAGACATCGTTATACACAAGATGATGTTAAACGGACGAGTCGATAAGACATCGGTACACGAGATATAAATGGATGAGTCGAATGTATAACAACCCGCAAATTTTCATCAATGTAAATATCCATCTATTAAATTAGATGCAATGTACTATCCATCTATTATATATAAACCACCTTTTTACAGGGAAATTATATTTCCGCTTTAATCTCATACTAATCTAAAGTAAAACGAGCTCACTAACACCTACCTATGCCATCTATATCACAGCTATTTCATTCAATATGTGAAGCCAACAGTCCTAATATCAATTTAGTCAAGTACATTATCCATTTTACGTAACATTAGCAATTGTTAATCGAAAACATGCTTTAACAACGTTAAATGTGTTATAATCAAAACCCAAGCTAAATGATAATGTATACATATAAAAAAAATGTACACAAAGGTTTCAAACCATGTTTAAAAGTATCAACACAAAATATTTAAAATAAAAACTCCCTCCAAAGTCAATGACCAGTTCTTAAAAAGCACAATGTACAAGTCATTAAGCCTGACAACTAAAATAGCCGTTTAATCAACCGTTTCAATCTAGTTACTTTACCACCACTTTGGTACAAGCTACCACAACACAATAATAACAAGAAACCCTAATTACTCTACTCCTAACCCTCAAACATTATTTTAAAAACCCTAAAACCCTAAAACGAAACCCTAAACCCTAATTTGACCTTAAACCTAAAGTTAAGCCTTAAAACTTAAAACCAATCCCTAACCACTAATCCTAAACACTAAACTATAATCCTAACACTAATCCTAAACCTTAATCTACCTTAAACCCAAACCCTAGCTTGAAGAAAAACCTTAAAAACCCTAAACGAGCCTTAATCCTACCCGATACTCATTTTTTGCCTATTTTGAAAACCAACCAAGAAACCACACACCTCCATGACTCACCTACTTCATCTCCAATCTGCTTACAAGCACCTCAAATCAATACTTGGTCCCCAAGTTGCTTTTTCACCTCATTTCTCCTCCATTCTTAGCCGCGGCACCACAAGAGCAAAACAACACCTCAAACCTAGTCTTAGCTTTGCTAACTCATCCCATAGCTCTTCCACATCACCTTGTAGCTTCCATGAATCATATACTCCAGCTCCAATCCTTAACCACCAAGTTTTCTTGGCCTCCAAGGTGGTTCGCACCTATATAAAGGGGTAAAACCCTTTTATTTCAACCCACACCTCAATTATTTCTTTCTAACCATCAATGGAGTCCAAGGTCTGATCAAGAACATTAAGAGAAGTCCTAAGAAGTCCCAATAGCATAATATAAGTGAAGAAACCAAGTCTTGAAGCCCCAAAGTTGTTATTCTAGGCGTACGAAGCTAAAAGTCCCCATTTCGACCCATTTCCAAGCTATAAGCTCAAAACCAAGTTCCATAAGCTCACATTCTGTTTCCATACTCTTATAATGTTCATGTAATCATGATTAAACCCTTGTTAAAAGCTTTGAACTCAAAAAACCATGTGTTTTCTCTTTTTGATCCAAACCAAGCTCATGAAACCCTAATTTCATGTTTTTGCTTAATCTATAAGCTAAACTTGTAAGATGTTGTTATAATCTAATCTAATAAGCTTATCAAACAATATTATAAGTATTTTACTAAGTCTTAAAAGCTTGAAGCTTAAAACCCACATGTTTTCATTTTAAAACCCTAATTTGACCCGTTTTGATTTCTAGCTTAACAAACTGTTATTTTAAACTTTCGTTACGTTAAACCTTCATATTTTAGCTTATATTAATAATATATAACCTTCAAATTGCTTTTCATATTGAAACATATCATTATTATGGATTTTGGACTAAAAACGATACGTTTTTCATGCATAGGGGTATATATCGTAACTTTCTGAAACTTATAACTAAAGGGACTGAAAATGTCATTTTATCAAAGTTATAACTATAAGGATTTATTTTGTGAAGTTTCAAAGTTAAAGGTTTAATATATAAATACTTTTTATATAAAGGACTAAACTTGTAAAAGTTCATAATCCAAGGGTATAATTTGCCAATTTTGCAAACTATTAAAATATTATATTTTTATTAATTATAAAAATATATGTTTAAATATTATAAACCATTATCACTTAAAACTATAATGTATCACGATACTAGGGAGTTTCATGTGAGGGGTTCCATTTGGGTATTTGTTTTGACGAGTTTGCTGGGTTTACGATTTAAAGTGTCATGGCTCCTCAAACAATACTGCGTGGCCTCTAGATTATGATAGCCCGAACAGTGATACAATATTTCCATAATATTTCATCAAAGTGATATTACATTATGACATAAAACATATCCAATCAAACTAAGACTTAACATATTACCCCAGGTTGCGTGTGACGAAGCCGTTACTTTCATTCCATATACCTTTGTTATCAATCAAATTTCCCTATACTGCTAAGGTAAGTTCATAGCCTCGCATTTCAATCTTTTAATTGTTTTATAAACCTGCAAGGGGGATACATGCTATAAACCATGAATGCAAATATTTTTTGTATGCTATCCTGATTTATTATTGCCTAAGTAACTACTTTTGCCTTTAAGTCCCCAATATCATAAACCGTTAATTACTCAACGGAGTGAGCGCGAATGTTGTGAATAGGTCTATTTGGGCTGGACTCCCTGTTGGTGTACCCATGATATCGGTAACCAATTGCACATCATTAGAATATAACTGCGGGTGTTTTGGCAAAGGCACCCATTAGGGCTATAATGTGTGATTATTATATAATCCAGGGAAGCCGGAAGATAGTTTAGGAAGTTTGAGGAAAAAGGCTTCCTCAATATTGGAAGTAGTCCCACAAACTATCTTCCGGATTCACTGGGAAAAACTTACTCTAGCTCTTCCAACTCATTTGGAATAGTCCCACTAGCTTTACCAACTCTTTCATTATTTCATGATGATCCCTACATGAAAGTTTTGCAAGCCTTTTATACTAAAAAATTACCTATCCCGCCTCCAACTATCATACCTCCATCTTCAATACCTAATCCTCAAGAATTCTTTCTTCCAGAAGAATTTCTGTCACATAAGAAACGAGGCCGGTCATCTTCTTCTACCTCTTCCCTACCTCAAGTCTTTGAGATAGGTGAAAGCTCTCGAAAGACAAGCATAGAGCGTCATGAGGAACAAATCGAAGAAATTCTAAATCATTTAGGAGAACTCTCTCTCGATCGTATTGAGCATATAGAAGATAAAGGCGAAGGTCTCGGAAAAGGGCGAGTAATCATCCAACAAGACTTTGACATTATGGAAGCTGAACTCCAACAAGCACGTGCCCAAATTACCAAACTCCAAAGGAAACAAATGGGAAGCAACCATAAGGTTTCTCTAGCCCGCTTCAGGATTACTAAACTAGGAGACATTATCAATGACATGCAGATTCGTCACCAAGCAGATATGGAAAATCTACAAGATGCCATCAATAAACTCAAGAACAACTAGAAAAGACTATCGGACTACTAGCTTAGATACTAGTATTAGCTTTTAACCTAGCCACGGGATGTGTGGTATAAATAAAAACACTTGTCAAATCTTGACTATGTATAGTACCAAGGCAAGTTGTTCTTAATATAAAGGCAATCCCGTTATATACCTTGTTGTTTCATAATACCGAATGTCACCTAAAAAATGAGGCTGATCATCTTCTTCTACTTCTGCCCTACCTCAAGACTTTGAGATAGGAGAAAGCTCACATAAGACAAGTGTAGAACGTCATGAGGAACAAATCGAGGAAATTCTGAATCATTTAGGTGAACTCTCTCTAGATCGTATTGAGCATATAGAAGATAAAGTCGAAGGTCTCGGACTAGGTCGAGTAATCATCCAACAAGATTTTGATATTTTGGAAGCTGAACTCCAACAAGCACGCGCTCAAATTACCAAACTCCAGAGGAAACAAATGGGAAGTAACCATAAGATTTCTCTAGCCCGCTTCAGGATTACTGAACTAGGAGACATTATCAATGACATCTAAATCCCACCACCAAGCAGATATGGAAAATCTGCAAGATGCCATCAATGAACTCAAGAACAATTATAAAAGACTATCAGACTATTAGATTAGATCTTAGTTATAGTTCTTAACCTAGCCACGGGATGTGTGGTATAAATAAAAATACTTGTCAAATCTTGACTATGTGTTGATCCCAAACCTAGATCGATTCCTTACCTTGTAAAGAGTATATTACCTTGGATAAATCCAAAATAGCAATAGTAGAAACTCTGTATGTATATCAAAAAGTATGCGGAATTTACTCTTTAATATCTAGAAGATATATCAATGAAACAGTGAATATGAATGAACGTACAATGTAACAAAACACTTCAATATTATTAATGATAATAATACGAGTACTCTATCTTAGTACTAGGGTTACAACCTTAAAGCTTACAAGACTCTTAATCTCTGGATCTGTATATGTGTATTTGTGAAGATATGTTGTTGAGATGTATTCAACTAATGCCCTAGAGCCTCCTTTTATAGACCAAGGAGTCCTAGTCGGCTTACAATATTTTCCTAAGATATCTTAATCTTTTCTAAACATAAACGTAATCTTCATAAATAAATACATGTATATCTTGTACAAAAATATATCAACACTTATCTTCACACGTATTCTTGTTCTCCACACAATCTTTATCTCTTTAACGCGTCTTTATCCTCTTGACAGTAGAAAGTCTTCAAACAGTCGTAATTCTTTCTCAGCAGCACTAATAAACATAAGCAGTAGTAATATTAGTACTAACAGTACTAATATATACTAACAGTAGTAACTGTACTACAGTCCTTAAAACTTTTAACTACTTAACATAATTAACCACTTAGCTATATTTTTAGTCGTCAACACTAAGCAGTCGTAACTCTCTAACTAACCACAGTCCACATTTATGCTATCAGTACTAAATTATACTAACAGTAGTAACTAGCAATGGTAACATTATACTACCAGTACTAACCACTTAGCATAATTTCCATTATGTACCTGAGCAGCAGTAACTTCTAAGAATCCATGAAGTCTCTTTTAAGACCCAACAATCCTCCCCTAAACTTGATGTTCATCTCTGAATCTTCAAGTTTCTTCTTTTAAAAGTCTATCACACACTTCCAGGAAGATGCATTCAAACCTTTCATTTTCCTTTTCGCTGCTTTACCATAAGCTTCAGCAGTTGATAACACATCTCATTTTGATGATCAGTTTAAGTTTCTTGTTGAGCATATTGGTGATGGTAATTGGTGTAAGGGGTATCTTCTTTGTCAACAACAAAAAATGTAAGATTAACAAATCTTACAAAGGAACTCCAATGAATCAAACAACTTCCAAGTATCACCCCTGTTCCTTGCAACAGTCTCCATACATCACTTTTTATGTCTGGTTCAAACATAACTCTCAAAATCTTCATACAATACTCCTTATCAAATTCATCTTCAGTCCATGTATCACCATACTATCCCATCACTATCCCTCCAAAGAGCTTCCAATCATATCTATCTATTCCTTGTACATCCTTATCATTGAAGAGTATCTTTAGAATTCCATCTCTCTTACAATTCATAGTGAACAATATCCCCTCTTATGAAGATTTATACTTAATATCACTGGCAATTGTGTAGCAAGTGGTATAAGCATCAATTGCTATATTCATCCTTTTTAATTAACCACATAACTTCTTTAGCTCAACTTCAATTATCTTCTTCAACTTCCCTCAGATCCTTTCTTCCTCTACTTTTAGTTTCTTTGAGGATTCTTTCTGCTGTTCTTTCCCTGCTCACGTAAATCGTCAGATGCAACCTATTTAATTTAAGGACGTATAAGTACTAATCACATTGAGTAACTACTACCATATATCATTCTACATAGCTAAATCACCATCTAATTGTGTTTGTGAAATTAAATCGCATTTAATACATATTAATCATGTATTTGTATTCTCGTAATCGTTAAATGATTTAATCGCCTTCATAAAATAATATTTATAAGGTTTAAAACAAGTATAAATATTATTTAAGTGATTCTAAAAAGTTTCGCAAATTTTTTTTATTAAAAACGAACCAACACTATTCATCTCAGGAAATAGTGCACAAGTTATAAAATAGTGCGTAACTTTCTCGTTTTAAGCCCGTTTCTTACGTTTCTTATGTCCACGCTTTCGTATTAGGACGAGTTATCAAAATTTGACATTTTTATATTTTTAGTCCTCTGATGAACAGTGATTTTTACTGTTCATACCAGTTATAAACTTATTTTTATAGTTTTAGTTATCGTAAAACCCGTAAACGGCGTAACTTATTCGTTATAGCTCCGTTTTTAGCGATTCTTTCGAGTACGTTCTCGTATTTAAAAGCTTTATCATATAAATGATGTTTTCCAAAATAAATGTTCCTGATGAACAGTAACTTTTTATAAAATTTATTTTATAAATCCGGTATTAACGTAAAACGTATAATTTATCGTATCTTTTTCGTTATTAATCCGTTTTTCGAGTTTCTTACCTTTTTGGAATCGTCATGAGGCGTATTATTTTTATAAAAGGTCAAACCCACTGTTGGAAATTCGAAATCAAAACAGCCCCTTTATAATCTATATGTATACTTATATATAAAGCTTGTTTTATGCACTTTTCCATTTTGTAATTTACCATAAGTCTTTTATAACCTTATTTGTCACATATGATACATATAATAATGTCCATAGTCCATCCTTTGTCCAAATAAGTCCATGATAACAAGATTTACAAGATTAGTAAGTTATTTACACACTTTTACTTGTAGCTTTTTAAGTAAACTCTTAAAAACCCTAATCTTGTATTAACACTTTTTATGCATAACCAAGAGTGTACAACACTTGTGTACCCATTTATAACCTCATATTACCATCCATATAACATGTGTGCAAGTGTACAATTCCATAATCACAAGTAGAAATTCATTTTACATGTTTAAAGCATCCTAATGGTGATTTTGCTATAAAGAACTTATATACACATAAAATCATGGTTATGAAATGAGTAGGGTCTTAGATAACCTTAGTATGATGAGATATGATGACCAACGGTATGGATTTGGGTGTTGTTCTTGGTGAGTCGTGGCCTAAAGGAGCAAAGGAGAGGTTTTCATGTTGTTTTTCACCAAGAAAATGATATGTGTATGTGTTTGATTACTAGTACAAGCCTTATATAGTCTTATGAACTAGTCAAAGAACAATTAGGAGGGTTTTTAAGGAGTCTTTGGTCAAGACTTAAGCTCCAAGGGTCAAGGGAACCATGGGGAGGGTTTTAGGGAGACTCTTGGTCAAAAACTAGCTAAAAGTCCTTATGGTTTTAATGAAAAGAGTTTGTACAATTTTCAAATGGTAGAATGTGTGCTATATGTCCCCTTGGACAACATAGCCATGAAATATAGGGGGGAAGGTGCTAGTTGGTGATTTTTATTATCTTGTATAATATCTAGCATAATTTACAAGTTATAAGTTGGTTACTTTTAATATAAAGGTAAAACTTGTAATGTATAAGTCTTGGTTTATTTTCTTTGCATAAAATTTGGCTAAGTTAATAAATATGAGTGTATTTTTATAAAACTTTGGGTATTGGGTATAATAATGGGTATTTGTTGAAGTGTAGAAAAGTTTTGGTGGTTCCGAATATGCCTAAATGTATTAAATTGTGAAACGTAAACATTTTTCACAACCAATAAAAATAAAATATAAAAAGTTTATTATTACTTTTGTAAAAATAATATAGTGCTTGTTTGACGAAAACTTTAATTCGTTTGGTGCCCGTTTGTGTTAATTGTTGATTTTTAACTTACGCGATTTAACTTAACTATTAAAATTAAAAGCGAACGCGTACGAGAAAAAAATAATTAGTGAAATATATGACGAAGTAAATGACGTCATAAAATGACCTGAAAATACGAATTGTTACAAACGCGACCACATTGTGTGTTTCAGCAAACTTAGGGCTTGTCATGATGATGAACTCGATGATCAAAGATGAAAATTGAATTAGGGTTTATGGTTAGAGAGCGTTTGAATAAGTGAAATCGAATAAAGAAGTAAATGAAACCCTTAATCAAAGTATTTATAGAATCACCCTCAACAGCAGAAACTTGAACTGGCAGCATTAACATATGCTTAACAGCAGAAAGCAATACGGACAGTACTAATTTAAGCCTAACAGTATTAACTTTAAGCTTAGCAGCATTAAGTTCAAACTGAGCAGCATTAAAAGAATACACCAGTAATCATTCAATGTTCATTCCAATAAGCAATTTTCATCATCAAATTTGATTCACACATACTCTCTTTCTGTTTTTATGCTCACAACATCTCTCAATTCTTTTTGCTCACATAATCACTCTTTCTGTTTTTATGCACACATCTCTCTTTCTATTTTTAAGCTCACAAAATCTCTCATTTCTTTTGGCTTACCAAGACACTCTTTCTGTTTTTATATGACAGTTGTGTACAAAATTCCATCAATTCCAATGAGTTTCATACTGTCCTCCCCACTTCCAGTGGTGTACCTCTTGAAGAGGTGTCCAAATACATCAATAGGAATGGTATAGTGTAATCTCAAACCTAGTTTGAGCATTCACATCCCCTAAGGAGTTTATTCATTAAGTGTTGCCATGGATTGGGTCTTATTTGATGTTACCACTGTCCTGCTCTGCTTCTAAGCTAGAAGCAGTAGTGGCAGCCCTTTCCATTCTGTCACCCAACTCCTTATGGACAGCCTCATCATCAACCTTTGTCAGGGGGACCACTAGACTGAGGTATCTTGGTGTCCCGACCTCTTGTGATATACCTAGATGTGTGTTAATCTCTTTTGAACATACTGATGATATAACACATCCTTTCATCCATGCTTGTTGGTTGTAGAAATAAGGAACCTCCCCTCAAACAATGCCTCAATTGATTAAGAATTTGAAAACAGTTGCAACTTTGGTGCCCATATCCTCTTAACAGCATTAACATTTGCCTGACAGTAGTAATTCACTGCCTAGCAGTAGTAACTGAAGTCGAACAGTATTAACTTTATCTTCAATAATTATGCAACAACATGCCTCTATTCATCACAAGCACACTAGAAAAGACTAGATAGACATGTGGGAATTCATGAGGATCCATATTTATGCATATCCCATGAATAAAAGTTAAACTCTGTGAACCAAGACCATTATCTATCTTCAAAAAGGTGAAGCATTCAACAACTTGTATTCAACATGCTTTACCTGCAAATGTTAGTTCACAGCCAAAGATACAAATTCCAAACCATTTTCTTCTTAACAGCATTAACCTTAACAATGCAACATAACCTCTATCAAACTGCTTGAAATCAGAGAGATAAGCTATGTTACCAGTCATGTGCCTTGAGCATCCACTGTCAACAAATCCTTTATCATCATGTTGTGGCTTGCCCTGCATAAAAGAATAAAGAAATTAGATTTCTTTTGGGACCCAAGCCATTACTGACTTGGATCTGCCCCGTGCATCAATATAGTTATATCTGTTCAAAGTGATTGATGCACTATTGGGTTTGATAGGTCTCCAAACCCAACATGCTGAGGGCTTAACAGCATTGAACCCATTTGCCCTGGCAGCATTAACTGATGTTCTATTTTGCCTAGCAGTATTAATTACTCTGGGCCTAACAGTATTAACAGGTGTTCTGTATGACCTAGCAGTATTAACTATTCTAGGCCTAACAGTATTAACCTTATGATTAAAATGCCTGTTAGTTAATGCTGGTTTCTTATAAAAGGGCCTTTGGACAGTAGATTGTGCTGATTTGAAAAAATGAGTTTTTGGTCTAGCACAATGCACTGTTGGTTTTGGGTGAGCAGTATAAACTGGCTTAGCAGTACTAAGAGGTTTTAGGCCTGTTCTCAGTAAAACTGCTCTTGGAGTCACATTTTTGTGGGTTCTATAGTGTGAGGTCTTGGCATAATAGTAATTATCCACCCTGTTGTAATTGTTCCCACTTACCACCTTTTTCTTTTGATGGTAAGTACAATTTCTCTGCACATGATTAAAGCTCCCACAATTAAAACAAGCCTTGTTATACATCACAAATTCACTACCTAGTTGATTGGACTTCTGACCATTCCAATTTCTTTGATTCCCTCTAGGCCTTTGTGATCTATACATCTCTGCATACCTAACTGACTTTCTAACTGGTTTTTCTATTTTAGCAGCAGTAGGAGTAATAGTTTTCTTTTCAGGCTTAGTTATTGACTCATCTTGTTCCTCATCATCTGACACCCAATCCTCAATAATTGGAGCATCATTATTCTCCCTAACTTTCTTAGGTTCTACTTCACTAACTCTCTCACTAGTGTTAGAACCACAACCTTTAACAAATCTACTTTTGACTTGTGATTCTAGTTCTTTTACCAAAGACTTATCAGAATTCTCCTTAGAATTATCTGATTCCTTAACAATATTAGACTCTTTCTTACTATTCTCAGGACCATAGCCTTTGAATTCATCAAGACCAGAATAAGACAGATCTAGTTTGTTAGGTCTATTGTAGATTAAAGGATGAGGTGGAGGAACTGCACTATATCCAAAACCCTTTTTACTCTTGTCAGTTATCTGACTTTCTAACAACTGATCTAAGTCTTTTGAGGCCTTATCAAATTTCTCAATTTTAAAATCAATATTATCCTTTTCTTTCTTAAGTTTTTCAAACTCTGCTTTAAGTGTATTAATTTCATATTGTTTGAATTCTACTTCTCTTTTAAGGACAGCAACTTCTTCGCTAAAAAGAACCTCATTTTTCCTATATGTGACTAGTTGTGCTTCAACAGTATCTAGTCCTCTTTTATAAGTAGCTGACTCAAATTTAGTTTGAAGTTGTTTAGCAAGCAGTTTCATCATTATTGTTTCTTAAGAGTATATAGTTATTTAGATAAGTTTTAGCATTTAGTTTTATCAGTGTATACAGCTGAGTCTGAAAAATGCCATTTAGAGACCATGTTTGACTGACTTGTTTTCTTGCCATTTCACTCCAATCACAACCACACCATCAATAGCCCAACATTGCCTTTGGAAGTGTTTCTTTGTTTCCTTGCTTCTGTATTGTCTTGATTTCTGAAGTGATCTTCCTTGCTTCTGTATGATCTGCACTCCCTGGCAATGGGTCCCAACTTATGTAGTTGTAACATACTCAACCTTACATTTTTACATATCCAGCTAATATCATTTCTCACTAATATTAATGAAAATCTTCTTGCTGTGGCTTCTGATAGGACTTCGTTGCTCTCACATTAGCAAAGAGATGTTGCCACTTCTGATCCATGGCTTCCAAATCATCTTCTTGAATGTGCTCTAAGTCTTGATGTAGGACATTAGGAACCATTTGGATTTTCAACCAGAAAGAGAGACAGTATTTTCACTGACACTTGCAAAGTGCTAAATTAGGCTGGCAGTATTAACTCTAGAGCTAGCTTAGCACTAACTGTGAATAAGAAATGTTAGCATCAATTGATACTGTAGAGCTTGTGCAGTATGAAACCATGTTTGACCACACTTGATGTACCAACTATCTTCTTTATCTTTGTTAAATTTAATTTTGAAATTGTTATACAAATCATCTATACTCATAGTCTCAATCTCAGGCTTATTCATCCAAACAACTACATGAGTATTCCACTCAGGTGGTAAGCTGCTTAAAAATTTTAAGTTTAAATCTTCTTGGGCAATGATCACACCCAAGATAGCAAGCCTACTGACTATCTTCTGAAGCCTATTGAAAATAGAGTCAAGAGACTCTGCACTTGTTGCACTAAAATTCTCATATTGTTGCTTCAAGAGAGTTTTCTGAGTTTTCTTGGTAGCTGCATTACCTCCAAATCTTGTTTCAATGGCAGCAAACATAGATTTAGCATCTGGATATTGACTGAATGTTAGCTGATGTTCATTTGGAAGTGCCATGAGTAACAAACCCCTAGCTTTGACATCATTCTTTCTCTTTATCTTCTCTTCTGCAGTTGCAGGTGTAGACATCTTTAAAGTTGTTATCCCATTCTCCTTAGTTGTTTGAGATATTAGGACCCATGAATCACCATTTTCTATCACTTCCCAGAGTGCATAGTCTTGGATCTGAAAGTACTGCTTAATCCTCATAGCCCACATCTCATACTCCCCCAATTTGAGTATGGGTAGCTTTGCAGTAGGACCACTATTTGTAGATTCAAGCTCCATGTCTTCTAGATCAAAGTTTCTCAAAGCAAGGCTTGATCCACTGTTGATCCCAAAACATTGATCGTTCCTTACCTTGTAAATGTATATTACCTTGGATTAATCAAAAATAACAATAGTAGAAACTGCTGTATGTATATCAAGAGTATGCGAATCTACTCTTTATATTAGAAGATAATATCATTAAACAGTGATTATGGAATGAAACACACGATGTAACAAAAACGCTTCAAATTATTATGATAATAAAACGAGTACTTATCTTTTACTAGGGTACAAACCTTGGTGCTTACAAGACTTCTTAAATCTTTTTCTGGATCTGTGTATGTGTATTTGTGAAGATATGTTATTGAGATATATTCAACTAATGCCCTAGAGCCTCCTTTTATAGACAAGGAGTCCTAGTCGGATACAATATATTCTAAGATATCTAATCTTTTCTAAAACATAAAACGTATCTTCTTAAATAAATACATGTATATCTTGTACAAAAAAATATATCAACAATTATTCTTCACACGTATTCTTGTTCTCCAACAATCTTCATCTCTTTAAACGATCTTTATCTCTTATAGTAGAAGTCTTCATACAGTCATATCTTTCCACCGAGCACTAATAAACATAAGCTGTAGTAATATTAGTACTTGCAGTACTAATATATACTAACAGTAATAACCTGTACTAGCAGTCTTAACTTTTACTACTAACAGTACTAACTACTTAGCTTATTTTTTAGTCTTCAACACTGAGCAGTCTTAACTCTAACTAAGCAGCCTGTTAACTTTCTAAGTATCCATGGAAGTCTTTTAGACCAACAATGTTTCTTTGAGGTATTACTTGTTTATATGCAAATGCAACAGCAAATGAGTCTAAATTATGGCACAGGAGATTAGGTCATGTGAATTTCAAAAATATAAACAAACTTGTTAAAGGTCACCTAGTTAGAGGCTTACCTTCAAAAGTTTTTGTGAATGACCACACTTATGTTGCTTGCAAGAAGGGTAAGCAACATAAGGCCTCCTGTAAGGCCAAGTTAGAAAGAATCATCAGAAAGCCCCTAGAATTACTTCATATGGACTTATTTGGACCTGTCTCTATAGAAAGTATTAACAAGAAAAGGTACTGTTTGGTTATGACTGATGATTTCAGCAGATTTAGTTGGGTATTTTTCTTAGCTACCAAGGATGAAACATCTGAAATCCTTTGTAAATTTATCATAGGGTTAGAAAACCAATTGAAACATAATGTTAAAATCATTAGATGTGATAATGGGACAGAGTTTAAGAACCATGCTATGAATGAATTATGTGCTAAGAAAGGAATAAAAATGGAGTTTAGTGTGGCTAGAACTCCATAGCAGAATGGTGTTGCAGAAAGGAAAAATAGGACCCTAATTGAGGCAGCTAGAACTATGTTAGCAGACTCACTTTTACCTATCCCATTTTGGGCAGAGGCAGTAAATACTGCCTGCTATGTACTGAATAGGGTATTAGTGACCAAACCTCAAAATAAGACACCTTATGAACTATTAATAGGTAAATCACCTAGTATTAGTTTTATGAGACCTTTTGGGTGCCCCTTGACCATTTTAAACACCTTAGATTCCTTGGGCAAATTTGATGGGAAATCTGATGAAGGTTATTTGCTGGGTACTCACACTAGTAACGCCTTTTAGAGGTATACAATAAAGGACCAAAGGGTAAAGAGAATCTGACATTGATTTTCTTGAAGATAACCAAATGTGGAGGAACTGTCCTATTTGGATGTTTGGATCTTGTTTTTATTACCAATTCAATTGAACTATATTCCTGTTATGTAGAAAATCGGTTAATGTGGATGCAGTACACCAAGATTCTTATGTTGCTGATTCATCAAGGATAAGATAAAGAAACATACTCAGGATACATACTGCTTCAAATACACCTCATAGGACTAGGATTCCAGTAGAAGATGTTGGCTCCAGTCTGGACATGAAAAACCTTTGAAAGTTCTTCTAAAGACAATGATGTACAGATGCAGAAGATGTTGCTGACAAAGGAAGAAACATCAGATGACGACAGAGGTGAAAAAGTCTTGCATGATGAATTGAAAGATGATTGCTCAAGAAAGTGTTGCTAAAGATTGGATGATGACAACAAAGACAAGCTTTTGAAGAAGAAAAGAGGAATGTTGCATCTCAAAAGAGGGCAGCTCAGGCTACCAGTATTAACAAACTTAGTAATGTTAGGTCATCTGTTAGTACGGCTACCACGCCATATGTTAGTACTGCTCGTACTCCCATAGGTGCAAATGCTGATGAATCATCATTTGTCTATCTTGGAGGAAAAATACCTATTGATGCATCTACTCTTTCATAATGCCTGTGTTTACCCATTGATCTAAATATGCCCATGATTTAGGAAGAGGATTCTGATGCATTTCAAATGGATGGTATATTCAATAGAGCCTATGATGATGAGATGTAGGTGTGTGGCCTGATTTCAAACATTATGATGGACATCATTAATGTCAGTTACCTATTCCCCCATCAGAATTTCTTAAGGATCATCCAAAAGATCAAATTCTATGAGATCCTAAGTCAGCAGTTCAAACAAAAGGAAAGATTCAAAAGGCTTCTTCAGCACAACAAGCATTGGTGAGCTACATCTCCAAACAGAATAGAACTAATCACAAAGATCATCAGAACTTTTTGTTAGCATGCTTTCTCTCCCAAGAAGAACCCAAGAATATATCACAAGCC
The DNA here is from genome assembly GCA_026074375.1 of Tanacetum coccineum. Classification (NCBI taxonomy): domain Eukaryota; kingdom Viridiplantae; phylum Streptophyta; class Magnoliopsida; order Asterales; family Asteraceae; genus Tanacetum; species Tanacetum coccineum. The sequence goes on along the minus strand of BQNB010005487.1, from coordinate 13,064 downwards.
TTACAAGATGAAAGTTGGGTTCTTATTGGGAGGTCGGGGATGATGGAAATATATAAAATCCATTTTAGAGAGAGAAAACACTTTATTAATGAATGATTAGTAAAATTACAATTGTGAGGTTCACCCCTCTAAGGAAGATTAGAGGAGGTATTTATAGCCTAAACATAAGCCATCTTTGGGCTAATTACATTTCTAGTCCTTGTGTTTAAGACTATATAGAAACTAATGTAATTTCCATATAGACACCACATTTTTACTCCTAACATTCTTCTCCCAATGTGGTGGCATATGGAATTACTTACAATGTATCCTACAAGTACAAATATAAGTGCTCCAGCTTGAATCTTTCCATTACTTGGAAACGATACAATGTAACTTGTATAAACTGAGTTAGCTTCCCCTTAGTTCATACTGCATGTCTTCACACAACTTTCTTCATATACTTCTTTTTGTCGAAGTTTCTGAATCAGCTTCCCCCCAAACCAATATCCGTACTGTAAGCGAATTTAGAAACTGTGATGTAGCTTCATAGAAGAAGAAGTAGAAGTAGAAGTAGAATCAGAATCAGAGGATCAGAGAAGTAGAAGAAGAAGAAGAAGCCAACCATATCAAACTGAACTGCTTCTATTCTGATGAACATTCATTCAGGGGAACATGCAGGAATCAAACAACGTCTTCTCACATATGACATACTTCACACATAACCATCTCTCCGTGCACCCCCAAATAATGAGTAAGAAAGTACAGAGTATCCTATGCGTGCATTACGCAGAAATAATCAAAGCCAGGACGAGGCCATAGCCTATAGCAAGATTGCGATCATACGAATAATCGAACGGTAGCCACTGAAAGCTGTCAATTATCTCATACTCATCGTTCTGCCTCACCCTGTCATTCGCTAATCGCTATATATGACGCCTAAATTCTTCCGCTCTCTTCCCCTGATTGCATTCAGATGATCAACGGAATTAAAATCATAATCTGAGTACGCTCGAATATTCGATAGAACAACCATGTGTGAAGTAGAATAAAGTCGGTTAAGCATGAGAATCTAAAAGATGGCCGATGAAAAACCTCTATTTGTATCTTCTCCGGACTAAGTCAATTTCCAACATCGCATTCTTGTTGGCTTTCTGTTAACTGAGCACTGATGGAAGAAAAACTCAATATGACAAACTCGATACTAAAGTAACATCCCTCAAAGTTGTGACTTCAGCTGGTACTATCCGGAAGAATCTCTTGAAAAATCCTTAACTATGTGAGTCACTGAGCCACTACAACGTAACTCTTAAACGTTGATAGCACTTTTGTGGAATAAAAAGAGAGAAAGAATCACAAAAGTAACCAGATATTCGAGTCTTCATGACAATCCTTATATGCTCGAACAAGTCATCTTCGTTGTAGAGGTAGAAAGGCCAGAAAAAACGAAATAAGTACACTTCCCCGTGACATATTACTTCAATCCCGAATAAGTAATAAAGAATCAACCCCGTAGACATTTTTTGCGGTTAAATTCCGAGAATAGCCTTTTAACATTTTTTGTGAATCTTTTATCCGGATCGTTTTAAGCAATAAGTGATGTTTTATTTTTGTGTTTCGGCTTGCACTAATCATACCAGTCCATTTACATAAACTTTGCAACCCAAGTTTTAAACATTTCAGCCCAAATTTGTTATTAATCAGCTCAATTAGAATCCAGTCCATGTAAAATTTGGTTAAGTCCAACAAACACAAATCTGTCACAAATGATCAACCAGTCCCATTTAACACCTTATGTATCGACATATAATTGTGCCAGCAACCCTAAAAAACATACTATTACAAACACACAGCTACCCTTATTTATCCAATCACTCATCCCCCCCCCTCATTTATGCAGTTCAGACACAGTCTCCCACAACCAAAAATTATACATTCATCCTACCATCTCCTTGATAATCACAACAACAAAAATTAAACTTTCATCCCACCGTATCTCTTCACATCAACGAATTAAAACCCCTATGGACCAGACCCCTTTGTTTCTGAGTAGTACGAGTCACAAACCCATGAAGAACATCAGATTGTGGCTTTAAGATCCTTCTAGGGTCACGGTACGTTTATAGCATCTGTTGTCTTGCAATTTTGATTTAATGAAACTAAGAAAAGAGAATAACAAAAAATTGTTATAACTCTTTCTTCATTTTCGTAAAGTGAAAGACAACATTTCTTTGTCACAGATCGATGATGAAGAACTTTTTCGTGTTTTTGATCTTTTTAAGGTCACGACGTCTTTTGTACCACGAAAAGTTATCTGAGATCTTTCTTGTTTTCTTTTTCGTTTTCGAGTCTTGGTGTGGAGATGAGGTTGTATAAGGATGATGAGGTATTTTGTGACGATGGGAATATGTAGAAGCTGGATTTGGTTTTTGGTTGATGTTGTTGTTGTGATGGGAAAAGACTTGCATCTTCTCATTTTTCTGTTTTTTTTTTTCGATCGAGACTGAACTAGTATCACTCGGTGATTACCGAGTTTACGCTGAGTGAACTCGGTAGACTCAATCTCGGTATCGAATTTATCTTGTCGAAATTAGATATCAAATATTTACATGTCTTGTGATTGTAAACTATTTTGATCTTGATATGAATTTGTAGCATGTAGATACAGATCTGTGTTGTATCTATCTTTCATTGTAACTTCTTTTTCATTTTGATCTTGACTAAAACCATTTTCGGAAAAATCAGTTATATCACTGAGTTTGACCGTTGACCAAGTCAACACTGAGTTTGACTTCCGAAAATGGTAGATCTGATGATATTTCCGAGTTTGATGATCAATCAGTTTCGAATTTGTTAAAAACAGCAGTTTTAGCACATTTTATAACCGAATCTGACCGAGTTTGTTCTTACGATAAAACCGTAAGCAGCCAAACTCGATCTCATCACACATATCGAAAATCACACATAAACTGCTAAAATGTGTAATAAGCTGCTAAAACGAATAAGCTATAAACTGATGTATAAACAAGCAGAATCTGGACCGAAATTAGCTCTAATAAGCTGCTGAATGAAACTGAATAGGCTGAAACACATCAAATCTGAACCGAATAAGCTCAAAAACATCACGAACCGCCTGTGCAGCTCTGATACCACTTGTTAGAAATCTCGATTCACGATCTCGGGAGGTCGGGGATGATGGAAATATATAAAAGCCATTTTAGAGAGAGAAAACACTTTATTAATGAATCATTAGTGAAATTACAATTATGAGGTTCACCCCTCTAAGAAAGATTAGAAGGGGTATTTATAGTCTAAACACAAGCCATCTTTGGGCTAATTAAATTTCTAGTCCTTGTGTTTAAGACTATTGGTATGTGCTTAATTACACATACCTTTTACCTATAAAAACGAGCTAAAATAACCAAAAACGGACTTAAAATGCCAAATATATGCTTGTTTTGCTAATTGTAATTGTGCAGAAGGATAACAAGAAAGGACGAAAAAAACAAGACAAAAACGACCAATTGTGCTCGGATGGAATAAGACTGTGAAATGACAAGCCAATCAAAGCCAGCCGGAAAGTCAATCCAGTCAAAAAGTCAACAGAAAAGTCAACTGGTCAAAGTCAAAGTCAACCCAAGTCAACCCCGGGGCCAAAGTTCAAGAAATATAAGTTTAGGGGCTGAAATTGCCAAACCCTAAACTTATTTATAAAGGAGAAAAGAGAAAAAGAGAAGACAAGGGCTTATTTTGCAATTTGCTCAAAGAAACAAGTAGGGGGGCAAAACTGCCAACCCCCCTAACTTGTACACCAAAGGGACGAAAAATGCAAAGAGTTATATAACTCTTGGGGACTTGTTTTGCCAAGTCCCCAAAAGTTATTTAACCACAGGGACCGTGGGTGCAATAACAACATTAACCATGAGGGACCATTTTTGCCAAAGAGTGAAACCTTCACTCTGTAACAGCCCCAACTTCTTTTCCCGCCCCTTTTTCCCTCTCAAACACACTCACGGGTGTTTATACCCGTTTTTACCCCACAAACATTCACCACCACCATGGATATTCATTTTCCCCCTCCTCCACTACCTTTCCCAGCCATAAAGTTGCCAACTTGGCAATCCCACACCCCCAAGACCAAATTCGATGGCTAGGATTGATTTTAAAGATTGAAGGGCCAAGATTAAGGGCTAGAACTCTCTCACACAACAAACACACCTGTGTTTGTGTGTCTACAAACAAGCACAGCAAGAAAAGAAAGAAAGAGAAGACCTAGTTTAAGTTTTCGGCTATAAATAAGCCTTGTAAGCCATTGTGGCAAATATTCAGTTTTACATTCAGTTTTGTATCAAGTTACATTCAAGTTTTATTAAGTTTTTATTGTAGTTTTAAGTGTTTTTATGTTAATGTCCTTTATGCACTTGTTATTTTCAGTTTAATGAAAATTTAAGCCATTTTTTACTCAATAAGCTCTCAATAAGCTAATTTGAGCTTATTCTTGTTAATAAGCTCAAATTCAGTTTAAGTCCTATTAAAAAGCTCTCAAATACTGTCTCATGTGATTTGAATTCATAAGTGTTCATTGGATTTTGATTTTGGAAGCTATTGGAGAAATAAGCTCATAAAAGCTTATTGAGCTTATTGCTCAGGTTTAGAGGCTTAGGAGCCATTAGGACAGGTTTTCTAGGCCACTCACTCAGAAAGAGTGGCCTTGGTTCTGAGACAACAAATCCCAAGGTTTCATTTTCTAAATTTCATTCTAGCTTAACTTCTAGCTTAAATCATTAGCTTATTTGCTTTATATCTTTACAAATGCATTAGTTTAAAGTTGTTAGTTAGCTGTTTAAGTTTTTTTTATTGCATGTTTTTGTGTTAAATAAGCTTATCTCTTAAAAAACTGTCATAAGTATAGTATAAGCTAGTAGAGAAACTAGCTTATTTTTCTTAATAAGCTAGGATTTTTAGTTTTAAAATAGCTTAAGTAGGTTAAAATAAGTAGAAGTAGATAAAAGGTTTTTTAAGTTTTAGTTTAAAAATGGATTTTAACCACTCTTTGGTTTGACAGTTTTTAGATAAAGGGGTGTTTGGCACAGGACCAAAACGGGTCAAAAAGGGTTTTGGCATGGGTTAAGGTTACTTGGTCAATTTGAACACAAGTTTTAAGTCATTCTTAGGCTGTTTTTAAAACATTTTTAGTTGAAAAATTGTTTTCCAAGGTTTTCTAAACCTCTTTTGAAACTGTTAAGGTTTTAAGAATCCCACAAGTGCTTATTTGATTAAGCACTTGTGGTTTGAGTTTATACATCAAAAAAGTTTGCATTTTGTGTGTTAAAAAGGGGCTGTCCAAGCCCTTTGTCCTCTTTACTTTGTGAGTCAAATTTACTCAAGCATCCCTGTCACAGTTTGTAAAAAGCCAAAAGAGCTTTTTCACAGCCAAAAATAAGCAAGTAAAAAGGGTTTTTACAAGTCCAAAATTTGTGCATAAGTCCATTAGATAGAATACTCAATCTGTCAAAGCTTATTTGTGATTTTAGAGCTTATTTGACAGCTTAAAATAAGCTGTCAAATAAGCCCTTGAGTTTAGCCATAAAGCTCCCCTGGTGCAAAGGGGGATCTTTAAGCTCATCTTTCTCAGCCTTTAAGCCAACTTAAGCCCAAGTATTTGGCTTATTTTAAGAGCTTATAAGCCCTAGTATAAGTCTTCAAAGTTTCAGCCTTTGATAAGCTTATTTGGTTGCTTATTTTTAAGCCCAAAGATGCCCTTTGGCTGTTTACACCAACAGTACTAACACCCAAGTTAGTACTGTTGTGGGGTTTAAGCCACATTCTGGCTTATTGAGCTTATTCCATAAGCTCAAATTGCTTCCTCATAGCATTTTAAGTTAGTTAAATAGTTGTTAAGCTTATTTTCTCTTTTTTCTAGCTTATTTGCCAAAGTAACTTAGTAAAATTTTAGCTTTTAGGCCATTTTAGCTGCTGTCACCCTTAAGCTTATTTTATAGCTTATTCTTTTGACCAAAGTCAAAAGTGTTTTTGTTAAAGTTGTGGGGAATAAGCTCTTTTATAACTTTTTAGTTTTAAGTTTTTGCTAAAACTCATTTTTTTAATAAGCTAAAAATAAGCTATGTCGCGAGGTCTGTTTGGTCACTTTTTCATAGTGTAGGGTTACACGTTTTAACCATAGTGTAAATTTAATAAATTTTCCCCGCCTACCCTTTAGTTTAGATTGTTACAATTTCTACCCTAGAGTGTGTTAAAAAAAAAAAGAGAAGGGAAGACAAGGGACCCGGGTGAGCAAGACTCGAACCCAGGACCCCTCGATACATCCCCTCCCTTTACACAACATCACTTACCACTGCGCCCTTGGGTCTTTTTCGTTAAAGACTCAAGGGCAACAAAATTATTTAGGTCATTTTGAACCTCATAAGCTGTTTAAGCTGTCAAGCTTATTTACGGCTTTTGTAATAAGCTTGTGTTTGGGTTGTTATTTTTCGTTAGTAGGACCTTTATAGTGTAAGATTTTGTGTAAATTTTCAGAATTTTTTGTAAACGTTTAGTATTTTTATATAATTTAATTTAGTTTAAAAGTTTATTAAATTCATAATAAATAACAACAAATTATCAAAAATATATTATGCTTTTTAGAAAAATTTTCTTTTGTCATCTAGTTTGTAGGAAAAATATAAAAGTTTTCGTAGGGTCATTTTTATAACTTTATACTTTTTAAAGAAGGCGTGTCCGGGTAGGTTTTTGTTTTGGACTCGTTTTTGGGTCAACGATACTCCGTTTTCAGGTTTGTCTTTTTTCATTCTTCTTTATTTGACCCGTAGAGTAGTTTGGAAGTGAAAAATTTTCCTGTATAGGGTTATTTTAAAAGATTTGGTTTCTCCCTTTTAAAAGGGATTCGGGGTTTCGTTTTCAGTTTTAATTCGTAATTTCTAGGTTTTTCTTAAACGTTTTTAGTCGATATCATCTAATGACTTTTTCAATCTTCCCAAACTCATTCTTTCCTTCAAATTCATATCTGCGATCGTACTCGTTTTACCCATTCCAGCACTCGTTGGGGATTTACGACCCGGGAAAGCTCTTACTACTTCTCGGTTTTTTTTATCATTGATTGTTGGTTTTTACACTTCTTTATATATTTTATATTTTATTATATATTATATATATTTACGGTGTGAATCCAGCACGATCAATTTTTGGCGCCGTTGCCGGGGAGGCTGTGCAACCGTTTATCGTTACGTTGATCAATTGTGTTTTAAACTGTGAATATTTTCTTTTATTATAAAAATACAAAAAAGTACAAAAATATTTTTCATTTCTTTTAGTATAATTATCAGATAAAAAGAAAAAAGAAAAAAAAAGAAAATCAAAAATATAAAAACATTGTCCATAAAAAAGAAAACAAAATTCACAACTTGGTAAAACACCAAAATATAATATTCTCAACTGAGATATTATCATAATAAGTCGTGTGAACTGGTTTGGGTTCCCAATTTCGAACGAAAGATTTAAAAAAACTTGCCTTTGTGTCTCTTACGACGTACGGTCCCTATCTCGGAAAGTTGAAACAAACTATAAAGTGGGTATTAAGGAGGGTTGTCCTAGGAAACTCGACCCGAAAGGAGAAAATATGCTTCGCGCTCTTCCTACTCCTCCGCTCACATGTGAGTTTATCTTTTTGAGGAGCTACCGTGAAGTAGCTGATTATTTGGTTTTAAGGTGTCCTAGTCATTTGTACGTTTTAAATCAAATCTTTGAAAAAACCAAAAAAATTAGTGTAAATTTTCCTTTGTCCTCTTATTTTGTGCATGCGCACGCGTTCTCAAGCCCTGTAGAGTCGACAAACCACAAGTTCGACAAAATTCTGTTGTATCATCTAACCTTGAGGAAACTGATAATTCCTCCCATAGTTACGATGGCTGATAATCGTTACTATGGCGCAATAATTGCTCGAAGCACCCACCGTGGGTTACGAGGATGCGATAGTTATTCCTGAAATTCACCGCGAATAATCTTTGAAGATCAAGCATGGTCTTTCTGAATCTTGTCCAAAAACAAGCAATTTTTTGCATGATAAAGAGGACCACATGCTCACATCGTTTATTTTCAACAAGATCACTTTCTACAATGAAGATTCCGACACGTACCAAATACGTCGAGTTAAACTTATGCTTTTCCGTTTTTCTCTCGAAGGGGCAGCTCCGAAATTTGGCTAGAAAAAGAACCCTCGGTCGATTGGAAACATGGGATGATCTTGTGTCGAAATTCATTAAACAAATTCTTCCTGCCCTATAAACGACAAATCTCTGAAATGAAAATCACGACGATTTCACGCCAAAAATTTGTTGAGGACGGTTTTTGATGGATTGGGATCGTTTCAATGATCTTTTAAGGGGATGCCCTCATCAGGGTTTTACGAATTGCATCAATCGATACATCTATAATGCCTTAACTCAAATGATCAGATTCATTGAACTCTGCTGACGTGTAACTTCTTAGACAAAATGCCTCGAGGATTGTTAAAAAATTATCGAGAGCAAGTTCTAAGGTACGACAATCAAGGAAACAAAGCTTTGTAGTAGCTAAAATGAGTACAAGCTCTTCACCAAGCAGTTCTATCTGATGTTGCGACTCAAAGACATGGTTCGGGCATAATTCAAGATAGAAAGAACCAAAACCACAGCTTCGCCCCCGTAATAAGCGGTTGATCAAAGTTGTGGAATTGTGGAGGGATGGTCATTCTTATCAAAATGTCCAGCAACTAACTAGCAACATGTACCATGACATATCCAAGGTATGTGTACCAGGCCGTGCGGCCAATTTCAAACCAAGCTAATTCTGGTTATCGACTCGCATGGTATCAAATCTAATTCGACACTCTGGTCTTCCTCCAGTTTCAGAAACTACTCATGCAAAATAATCATAACAATTTCAACTCGAGGAAATAACTTCAATCAATACGGAGGGAAACATTTCAACCATGGTCTGATTTATCGACCATCCGGTTCATCAACGTAGTTAATCAACCAGTAGTCATCTAAAGGAACCTGCTCTCAGACACACTATTGTTGTGTCAAAAAAAGATTTTGATAAGGTGGGATATGTCACAGCCAATGATGCGTGTTGGAAACATGCAAACCTAAGGTCAAACCTGCAATCCAAATGGCAAATTTGACTGATATGCTTTCAAAATTTGTTTACTGCTAAGTACAGCTTTATACTTTCCGGTTTCTGGAACTCTTCCTGGTAACACTGTTACCAACCCAAAGGGGAAGATCTAAAAGGTATCATTCCGAAAGTGGTGTTACTATCAGACCGAAAGCAGTCATCATGACACCGAGGTGACAAATGGACACGATGCCTCCTACTAATAACGGAAGCACCGAGACGTACCTGCCGAACTCCTGGTTGTTTCTCAATTCCGACTCGTAATCAAATTCCTGAGGCCCAATGTTTGCTCCTGTTGTTACTCCAGTTCATAATGCATCAATTCCATTTCCATCACGAAAGAATGATGAAAGGCGCAATAGGAAAAGCTAACAATCAATCGAGAAATTTACGAAATCTTGAGGAGATTTAGTAATGTTTCGAGTTTAGCTTTACCGATGCATTGATGCTCTGCCTAAATTTGGCTTCAACTTTAAAACTCTGATTGGAAAACAAGGAAAAATTGAGCGAATTGGCAAAGACTCCTTTAATATCGAGAATCTGTTCATGAGGTCATCTCAACAAGTTACCAAAGAAACTTGGAGACCTGGCGATTTCTTGATTCATGTGAATTTAGGGTTTATTATACATGCAAACAGCATGGATCCGATATTGGTTGCGAGCATTAATATAATGCCTTATTTGTATGGAAAAGTCTATCTCTTTCTGAATTGTCCCCGAACCTGCATGACGTTAGAGCTAGCAGATCGTTCAATCACTGAACCAATCGGTATTGCTAAAGACGTCCGTCTAATGGTGGGAAAGTTCCAATTTCCAGCTGACTTCGTAGTTGTTGATTTTGAACCAGACCCCCGAGTCCCTTTGATTCTCGGGCGTTGTTTCTTAAAAACAAGTCATGCTTTGATAGATGTTTATGGAGGAGAGATTACCCTTCGTGTTGGCAAGGAAGCCATCACATTCAACTTGGACCAAACTTCAAAATACACAGCTGATTACGACCATATGACGGCAAACAAAATCGACGTCATCGAAATGGCTTGTGATGAGTATTCTCAAGAGGTCCTAGGATTTTCAAACGTGATCGCGAGTGGCAATCCCACTCCATATTTTGAGCCTATTGTTTCTACTGCTTCTCCAAATCTCACTCCTTTCGGGGACAGTGATTTTCTCTTAATGGAAGAAGCAGATTCGTTTCTTGCTCTAGAAGATGATCCAACTTCATCTGAAGTTGATCCTACTTACCAGGATCCTGAGGGGGACATCCTGATTCTAGAAGCAATTTTGAACAGTGAACCACCACCCCCCCTCCCAAATCATGAACAATATATGCCTGGAGGTAGGAAAGAACTCAAACTCTGTGAAGCTAAAGCCGTTGAATCTTCCGTTAATGAACCTCCCGAGGTTGAACTCAAGGAACTGCCACCCCATCTTGAGTACGCATTTTTAGAAGGTGACGACAAGTTGCCTGTCATTATTGCTAAAGACTTAAAAGATGAGGAAAAGGCAGCTCTTCTAAAGGTTCTCAAGTCCCACAAGCGAGCCATCGCTTGGAAACTCTCCGATATAAAGGGTGTTAGCTGATTCGTCAGATAGCACACACTTATATAGCAACCCTAATACAGATCCTGACCGAATGCCCTTGATCAAGGCAAAAGGTCAAATTCCAC
>BQNB010005486.1:66777-101964 GCA_026074375.1 Tanacetum coccineum | reverse complement strand
TTGGTGGTTTTGAGCGACTTAAAAATATTTTCATTAGGCGTAAAAGTAGTTTTCGAATAAATAATTTTTCATATATCACACTTTAAAATCGGACTTAAAACGGTCGAGTTATGGCCAAATGAAACTCGAAACATTTTTTGGCGAAACTGGAAATGTAATGACCAGATCAGCAGCTAAAACGGGCGATTCGGAGCCCTTCGGGTCCGAATCGGCCAAAGTATAAAACACGAAAGTTGTCCGGAATGAGATTTTACTATAATGTTGGCAACCGCTTAGCCTAAAAGTCAAAAACGAGAGACATTTTTACCACAAATCGGAAAAATAGTTTTTTAAGAAAACACTCTAAATAATGTTGCTGATTGGAATGTAAAAAGGGGGTTTCGAGCACTTTCGGATGATTTTGGATGTTTTAAATACGAGCGAAACATATAGAAATGTTAAGTAATTAGTTAGAACAACTAGAAATGTCATGAAAGGTTATTTGAGATGACGACCTTAATAAAAAGTAGGATTATTAAAAATGGTACGAATTGGACATTTAGGCGATTTAAACATAAGGATTAGGCGGTTTAGAATTGTTTAAGCGATTTGTAAAATATGGAAACTTAAGAAAATAGGGGACGCTATTAACGTTTTGAAACTAAAAAGTTTCCTAAAAAGGAAAGTATCTAAAAATAGTAACTTTTTGCGAGTGTCGGGATTTAACTAAGACATGGTAAAGTTTCAAAGTCTTTTATTACTAAAACGCAAACACACTTGGATGCTTTAAATGATGAACATGGATGCTTTACTTGTTTCTTTGACGAATGCTAAGTCATACCCATATTTACTCTAGGTCGCGGCTAGACCTCCTTATATCTTCATCATTTGTTGTGGTTATCGCTTATCCTTGCTAAGGTGAGTTCATAGCCCCACATTTTTACTGATTTACAAACGCTTTATACTATGGGGTGAGAAACATTGTTTGCTTTTAAATTGGACACAAGTTCTTTACGCGAGTTTTACTTGTTTATGTGTTGCCTAAGTTGCTTACAAACCTACTACTGCCCAAATTATCATGAACTGTTAGTTTCTCGACCGGAGGACCGGTTGAGGGAGCGCGAGTGAGTAAATAGATCTATTGGGACTAATTATCCCTATCCGCTTTGGTTCCACTTAACGAAGAACAAACGGATATATGTCATGTCGATTGTACATTATGGTGGTCTTTGGTTTGGGACACCGGTTAGGGCAGGAATACTATGCGACAGGATGTAGCATGCCCTGTTGATTAATTAGCTTCAGTGTCATGAGCTTAGTGCAACAGTAAATACTTTTTATGTGATGCTGTATTTGTTATAGTAGTCACATACGTTTTGAAATCTTGTGGTCCACTCTTGTATTAACTTAAACCTATGAATTCACCAACATTATGTTGACGTTTTAAACATGTTTTCTCAGGTGCTTAGCTTGGATTGATTCTTGATGCTATGTGGAGTCTATGATGCTATGTGACTTTGCCAATTTCAAGACTTATCTATTATTTACTCGTTGTCATTATCAAAACTTTGTTATGCTTCCGCTACTTTTAACTTAATTATTAGGAGTTGTAAAACTTAAATTTATTTTATCTTATGCAACGAGTAAACTTTTTCAAACGTCCATGATTAGTGGTCGTTCTTTATTGCTTTGTGATCGGATTGTTATGACGTCACGCCCTCGGACACGTATTCCGTCTAGGCCCCGTTTGGGGGTGTGACAATTTTCGTCCGAGATGATTTTCGCTTCGATTACCTTTATTCCCATCCTTAACAATTGTAGCCTGGTTCCATTACATAGTCCTGCTTTTTGATCAATGTTTTTCATTAACATTACCGGTGTGCCAATTTTTAGCTTTATAGCATGCTTTGGAAGTCCGGACATCGTTATACCGCTAAGAAAATCTGTCGTGTAAATTGATTCATCGAAGTTTGTATCGTCATCGGCCAATGAAACAGAGTATGATGATTCATATAGTGTCTCCTCCCCTGGAATTAAACCCATCATACATTCATTAATCATATCCACCATTTCATGTGTTGGCGCTAGAATGGCCCTTTCCTGAAAGAATGTTGGGTTCCATAGGTTCTGCACCAGCTGGGGTATGTTTGATCAATTATTGATCCCACGTAATCATCAGACTCTGGAATCAACATTTCATCTGGAAATACAATATTTGATTCGCCTTCATTTTTTGAATCAATATTTCCATTGCTAATGTTTAATATCCAATTCGAAAAGTCTTCTATTTCTTTTTTTTTGAGTATGTTTTTCCAGTTCCCAAACGCATGTTGACCGTTAAGTTCAAGACCGTGCATTTTTCCCACAAATAAGAAGAGTTTATTGTTGCATGTACGACATCATTTCGGCTAGCATTAGGAATGACCGGAAGTATCTGTCGAAAATCCCCCCAAACAAAACAACTTTGCCGCCAAAAACTTGATTAGATGGTTGGGAGGGTTCTGTCCTGCAGATGTCTCTTAATGTCCTATCAAATGCTTTGTAACAATATGATTGTATTATCGGTGCCTCGTCCCATACTATGAGATTTGCTTGGCGTATCAAATGAGCGAGGTCGCTATCAGCGGGTATATGGCACATTGACTCTTCGAGTATATTAATTGGAATTGCAAACCGAGAATGTGCAGTCCTCCCGCCTTCCAATAAAAGAGCCGTGATACCTCTAGATGCACCGTTTAACACTATATCACCTTGTGACCGTAACGCGGCGGACATTGTTTTGTAAAGGTATGTTTTTCCAGTGCCTCCGTATCCATACACAAAGAACATCCCCCCTGTGTTTTTGTCAACAACGTCCATAACAGTTGAATAAATTCCTTTTTGTTCAGATGTGAAACTACCATACATTGTTTGATGTTGCTTTCTCAACTCATCTTTTTTGTATGATGTCTCATCATATATTAACCTGTTATAGCCTTCCATTGTGTACTCGTTATTCGGATATGGCATGTTTAGTATGTTCTTTAAACTCTTGTTGTTACACAGTAGCATGTGCTCAATATACGTGAGGCATATATTCTTCTTCTGGATATCTGAAAGCTGCAAATCTGTATTATAAATTACATCAAACTCAATAGACAATTATATTAGAAGGTCTTATATCCTATTTGAATAAATTTGGAGTTATTTATTTTAAGAATCTGTAATAGTATATTTATATATTTTTCAGTTGTGATTAATTGTTTTTATTTTTTTGGTTTAGGTATTGATTAAGGATTTGTTTAAGATTATAAAACATACCAGGCTTATTTTGCTTGATGCGCTCAACATTTTCCACATCCGCTGCCATAACATGCCATGTTTTTCCCATACAAATTCCAGCGGCGACATACTATCTGTCATGAGTAGCATAACAAAGAAAGATCTTAAATAATCCCCATTCCCCATTGGCTTGCTTCCAGTAGACCGTCGATGTATTCTTTGTCGTAGTGTAGAAGGCCACGAGCATAGCAAGCATCTCTATATGTTGGATATACTACGTTGTCATATTTTTTGAGTTCTGACCATTCTTTGGGGCCTTTCACCTTGTTTAGCAACATACGTAAGTAAAATTGTAACATTTCATATTTTCAGGTGATTTACGACTTCAATTATTCAATTATTTATTTTTAGGCTTTTGCGCGTTTACTTTTAACTTTTATCGTTAGGCTAAATCGCGTAAACTAAGAATGATCATTTAACGTAAACAGGCATCAAACAATTAAATGTTTGCGTCAAGTAAGTGTTATAAAGTTATTAGGATGATAATTTATAACTTTACGCTTTTTATTTTTATTGGTTACGTAAAACGTCTATGTAACGCAATAAAACTATGGTTTTGCATGCATGGCAAACCATAAACCCACCTACACTTCAACAAATACCCACTAATACCCATAATACCTAAAAACTTCATAAACTACTATCCAAATCAGCCCCTAACCAAACTATATGCATATACAACACATACTACTTGGAATTAAATCGCTACACCTCAACTAATACTAAACAACAATTTCCTTTATCCTTTGGATCAAAAACCCTAAGCTAACATCACTTTGGTCTTCCCTTTTCTTTTTTGTGACCGTGTATGGTGAGGCCAAAAGAGGGGACAAATTACAAGCATGTAAGTAGTGTCTTATCACCCCATACTTGTTCTTATACAAAGCAAGCCCTAAGTGAGTTTAAAACCAATTTCCTTGTCCTCCTTGGCCTCAAATCACACGGCACCTTGCATGCTTAAGCATGCAAGTGCTGTCTAGTCCTACCTTGTCCCTAAGAGCATATTATATGCATTTAGCCATACCTTGGTTGCTATATAAAGAAGGGAACTCATACACTTAGCATTTACAAGAAAACAAAGCAAGTAAACTCTTCCTACATCTCTCTAACCCACGGCATACATTCCACACACTCATACAATCTATATTTTTGATTTCTAAGCTAGTACAAGTGTTCAAGGGTTATTATTATACATATACAAGGTGTCTTGGAAGCTTGGTTTGGTTTATATAAGGATTAAACAAGGAAGGTGTGCAATTAGGGTTTCTTGAAGAAATTAAGGTTTTCTACTTCCATTTTTGAATTAGGGTTTGTTTGGTGGGGTTTAGTATTGTTCATCAATCATCCTACACTCATCTAAGGTTTACCTAAAGCCCTAATCTTTTCAATACTTTCATTTCATGTATTATATAATTGTGTATAGTTAAATCATCACCTAGGTTTTCTTATTAAAGTTTATAAGATAAAATCATATGTACACATACACGAATTTATTTTGTGTATGGTTAAGATGATGTTTTAAATATGTTAATATGTTTAAAACAAGGATTTACAAGCAATGGATTGTTTATGTAATTATTTATCAAGTATTGACTATTTATTTAATTATAAGGTTTAGATAATTAAATAAATATGTTGGATTTTATTCCTTGGACAATATGGACATATTATGATATAGAGGACTTATTATATACACAAGATGTGAATTGTATCAATTAGAGGACTTGTGATAATTTATGTAAGTTAATAATACCTAAAACAAGTTTATTTAAAATAAATTACAAACACTATTCGAAGTTACTGTAGCAAACAGTACATGGGGGAAATTATTTTATAATTTTATAAAATAATACATATTATTAGCTTTCTAAATCAATAAGAAACTTGAAAATCCGATAAATAACGAAGGAGTTATGATGTTTACAAGATTTACAATTATAAAAGTATTTTTATAAAAGAAAGTTATAAAAATAATACAATTCGAATTTAAGTTAAATATTTGATATTTTTTTTGTAAAAGTAGATTGTATAAGGATTATAAAAAGGTAAGAAACTTGAAAAACTGATGGGTAATGAATTTGTTATGACTTTTTCATGTTTATGTAATAAAATAAACAAAAAGTAACTTTATACAAGTAGTTTTATAAAAACATGCTACTGTTCACGATAGTGAGCTGATGAGAATTATTTTTGTTAGATAGAAATTTTAATTACGAAGACGTGGGCGAAAGAATCACTAAAAACCGAATTAAAACGAATGAGATATGATTTTTATACGATTTCAACAATTAATATTTATAAAAAGTATTTTTATAAATTTACACATACTGTTACTGTTCACAACAGTAAAAATACACATAATAAATGTAATGGTTGATTAGATTTTTCAAATACGAAACCATACATATAAAGAACGTATTAAACGGAGGTAAAACGAATAAATTACGACATTTTTAATATTACAACAATTAATTATATAAAAGTAGTTTTATATAATTTATTAAATGAATTAAATGTTACTGTTCATCAATAACTTAATATTTAAAAATATGATATTTTAATATATCATTCAAATACGAAACCACAGATATAAAGAATATGCAAAACGGAATTGAAACGAAAAAGATATAAGGTTTATAAAACCTTATGCACTATTTTTATACTTGTGCACTATTTTTGTGAAATCAATTAAACTAATTATATAATGTTATTATATAATTATCTAAAGGTGATAAAACAATTACTTTTCATAAACGAATAATTGTTGGACAATTTTAACATTTTCACAATACGGATTCATGAACATTTATTTCACAAATGCAAATCAAATTGTTTAATTTTATAAATTAAACAAACACTTTTAGGTGGTGATGTAACTATATAGAATTATATGTGATATTAGTTATTCAAAGTACATGGTACTTATACGACCTATATTTAATTAGGTTGCACTCAGATTTCGCTTGTCGATTCATTCACTTGATTCATTTCATTCACTACCTTTACCAAGGTGAGTTCATAGCCCCATGTTTTACTATATCAATGATTTACAACTTTTGGGGTGAGAAACATGCTTTGTTTTACAAATTGGACGTAAGTGTACATTTTATCATGATTACGTGTTTGCCTAAGTAGCGATAACCCTCTGAGCCCATTATCATGAACTGTCAATTACTTTGTGTGAGCGCGAATGTTATAAATAGATCTATTTGGGGTTGACATCCCCATCCGGGTGAGTAGCTCTCACTGGTGTCACGGAGTGAACCAACGGATGTATACCATGTCGGATTCGGATGTTGCGGGTTAGAACATCATCACGGGCAATGTAGGCAATTTATATTGCAATTCATACATGTCGAGCTTCAGTGTCATGAGCTTAGGGAAACGTAATTACATTTGTGATGTTTGCATATGTTGCATTATCATACATTTGAA
This sequence comes from Tanacetum coccineum, assembly GCA_026074375.1. Classification (NCBI taxonomy): domain Eukaryota; kingdom Viridiplantae; phylum Streptophyta; class Magnoliopsida; order Asterales; family Asteraceae; genus Tanacetum; species Tanacetum coccineum. Next base: position 95,229 of record BQNB010005486.1, on the reverse strand, counting down.
AATCTTACGGTCCTACATTACATTTACATAAATAAGAAATATCCCCCAACTTTATGTTGACGTTTTTAACATGTTTTTAATTAGGTAATGAGGCACGAGGTAGTGCTAGGGATAATCTGGCGATTGTCTTTTGGGACATTATTAGCATTAGTGATTTAGAGTATTACATCGTTGGGTATTGTTATGATCACCAAACCATTGTTATCAAGTGTTGAACAATTTAAGCGTTGAGCTTTGTCATATAAACAATCTTTAATAATCTTACATGTTATCGTCTTGTTTAAACGATCTTCTAGGAGGTCGTTTTATATCTTGTGCCAATTGATTATAAAGTAAGCTCTCGGATACTAATAATCCGTTGCACTAGTTTGTGTGGTGTTACAAAAATAATTCACAACAAGATGGGGGTTCATGATAATCAGTCCAAACTAAACTTTTGTTTGGGTCCAAAATTTCTTTTTCTGTGTATTCCAAAATAATATTTAGGATCTTATGCCTTAAAGCAATATAGATGCGGAAATATCGTGTTTTGTTTAGATCTATCATGTCCAAATTTTGTCTCGTTAACCGATTACTTTTAAGTTGAAATCTATTGCTTTTGTTGCCATCAAAAAATCATTGATTGCTATCTGCAACATTGAGTCTATAAAGTTCATACGGTGATATTACATATGACTATCAAACACTATATATCGCCAGCTGCTTCATAAGCCGAGAACGTACAACAATATAGAAATCTTAATTTCATCAACCTCTTCGATGTTGTCTACAGCCGCTTGTCACCTTATCGTCCTTGTTAATATTCTTGAATAAATACTGATAGACCCAATCTAGTTGCACATTAAACATATATATGTGATAGTTTTTGGGTATGTTCTGCAGCTATCCTGCATTTTAAGGAACCAATGTAACGTTATGCAAAATCTGTTCGCTTCTTTGGTTATAGTTTTTCCATCTTTCTTCTTCTTATATCTTCTCTTATAAATCGCATAACCTTTGTCATCAATTACTATTTGTTCGTTAAATTGCTTTGGGAACTTTTTGGTGCATTTGAAATCAACAGTGCAAGGACAGCTTGGATTATCCGCACCGCAGGGGCCGTGCATCATGTGGTCCGTGACAATTTGATACAATTTAGGATCCTCGTTCTTGTTTGGTATTTCGTGTGATATGTACTTATCTATCTTTGCAGTTGTGGTTATCTTATCTTCAGGATCAAGCCATAGTAGTATGTGGCAATGTGGGAGTCCTCTTTTTTGAAACTCGATTGTGTAAACCGCTGAAAAATTAAAGATGGATGGTGTTAATCCATCTAAAAGTATGACAGCTTAACAATATATTATTAAAGGGAAATAGCTAAACACGTGTACTAAAATTACCTCCTTTAACACGCCCGAATATATGCCGCTCATTTAAATCCTTCATAAGGCTATCAAGCTTCATTTTAAACACTCGTGTCATTACATCTGGTCGGTCCTCAGATTTCAAATTTCGCTCGGCTATAAAACCTGATATTTCAGGCCAGTTTGGGTTACATATAAATGTTATAAATAAGTCCGGATAACCATAAAATTTGCAAATTGTTATTGCGTCTAAATAGTTTTGCATCATACACCTTGGGCTTCCCGTAAATGATGACGACATAACCACTTTTTTACCACGTAATTAGACTCCTGATTCCGGATCCTCTGTAAATTTGGCCAGCTTTGAATACGTTTCACTTCTAAGGTCCTTTTGCTGCTTTCGATTAAATGACATTCGTTCAGCTTCAATCATTGTGTAACCGTCTACCAGGAATTGCTAAAACAACCTTCTTCCGTTTAGCATCAATGAGAATTCATTTTCCCTTTCTTGTACGCGGTATGAAAATGACTATTTCATTGTAACATGTGTTCCTTTATTTTTTTCGTCATAATTTGTAACGCCATAATGGAATATATCTGTACGGTATCCTTCCTCGGTGTATGGGAAAAACAGAGGATATTGCATTGCCAAATATTGTGGATGCAATTCACTTATTCTCTTAAGGTCGCCGTCTTGTTGGAGGAGAATTATATCTCTTTTATTTTTGGTGCTGTCAAAATCGCCTACAATTAAAGCTGCTACCTCAGATGCAGTAGGTAGATTATATTACAGTCCATCTCGGTTCCTTGTACCAATAAGCCTAAGCTTCAGTCTTTGATTATTTGTTGACTTTATACGCTCACCAGCCATGCGAAATTTCTTAACCAATGGATTAATTGAATCAAGCATGTCTCGTATTTTGGTTGCAAGTTCATGGTCTAATTTTTTATCCTTTGAAGATGTACATGATTCCTTACTGTATCAAAAAGTTTAAATATTTGGGAATTAAACTAGGGGCTATTGATTAAATTTTTTAGCACCTAATGTAAAAATATCAAAAAAAGTTGTATATATAATTGTACCTGACAGCTTTTATTCTGTTTGAAATTTCATTATCTGTATCAAAGATATAAAGCTGTGCAAACTTTGGTGTCTTACCGGTTCCAGGCAACAAAGAACCTACTCTATGGTAATTCTCACCGTGAATGCGATAGCAAAACAGGCCAAGCCCATAGTTAACAGTATCGTCTACTTTCCCACCCATGGAAGTGAAGGTAAACATTGAATTATAACGCCTGATATTGTCTATGAACGACGCGCTCTTGTTGTGTTCCTTTGTAATAAGATCTTTCGTTAATTTGGGTGGTTCCAATAATTCATTACCTAGCTTTACCTTACCTCTACTACAACATATTGAATATGACTGGTCCAAGGCATCGGTTGCTCTTCTAAAAGTCTCGGCATTCCATAGTAGTGCCCTACAAGATTCGCAGGGAAATGTAGGATCTCCATGATCGAGGTAATCTGATGTATTGCAATTGATGTATTAGCTATTAATAGTATCGTAGTGAATACAAACTTTACCAAAATTTTATTTTGACTAAAATTTATTGTTTCGATTAGCACATGTGTTAGTGACATTTACCTTTTGAAAGACCAACAAATCCATCTCTATGAACAATTTTATCAGCTTTACGTTGTGGCTGCGTGGAGTTCATTCTTCTTAAAGATTGCCTTGTTACCTTTTTTCCTTTAAGGTTATGCATGTGAGATGCAAGTAATGTAGAATTTTCCAGGGTATAGTGTCTCTTCTTTAGAAGATATAGCACCTGTAACATGTTGTTTGTTGTTTAAGTGTTGTTCCAAATTGTATTACTATGTTTTAAAAGTTGGAATTGCCACAATATATATTAAATATTATTTATATTAAAAACAATAATTTCCTGTTGAGATTTCTTCTTATATCGTAGTGTCCCTAGGTTTAGGATGTGGAATGACTCTAAAACGGTAATCCAAAAAAACAAGAAGAAAAAAACAAAAAAATTACTAAGGTACTAGGAATTGTCAGCATTTTTCCAAGTTTGAAGTTCATCAAATCGTGGTTGTCCCCTTGGTCTTTTACTTGGTTGTATTGGCTCTGTGACATTTTGTAAGGTATTTTCATGATTGTTGGCTTGTCTTGGAGGTCTTTCTACTTGTTTTTTGCTATTTAGTATCTTATTACACATATCTGGTGATCAAATTAGCAAAGATTTATGGTTTAGTCTAAATAAGTAAAAAAACCTTGGCTAGCAAAAAAGTATGAGATGTTTTTTTTGGCCGAATTAAACCTTGTGTCATTTGTTGTCTTGTAACTGATCTGCCAGTCTTACTATTTAGTATCTCATTACGCATATCTGGAAATCAAATGAGCAAACATTTATGATTTAGTCTAAATAAGTAAACAAACATTGGCTATCCGCAAAGGATGAGATGTATATTTTTCAATTTTTCCCCAAAGCAAACCTTGTGTCATTGGTTGTCTTGTAACTGGTCTTCCAGCCTTCCTTATTGAGAAATCAACTAATGGTGCTATAGTGGTTGGTATCATAGCGAGAATCGCATTAGCTTTCCTCTTATTTGAATTTTTAGGTGTACCATCTGTGAATGTCAAATAACTATCATTGTACAGATTAAAATTAGTATAAATTATTTGCATCAGTAATGATTAGCAGAAAACAACAACTTACTTTTTGATTTGGCCATGCTAACATCTGAGGTAATATTATTATGTTTGCTGGGTTGATTATATTCCTTGAAGATCGGATTGAATACAGTTGATTTTTTATTTGATGTTGTTTTTATGTTGTATGTAGAATAAATCCGGAAATATATAACTTTGTAAATCAATGTATATCTAAATATACGAAATTATCTAATTACAAATTTGGTAATTATCTAATTAATAATTCTGGATATGCAGAGATTCCATAAGTTTGTTTTAATCTGTTTTTATGTTTCCTCCACTTGTATAATCTTTCTGAGTTGTTTTGACCTCTTGTCCCCAAGGTTCCAACACATCTGCTGACAATCAGAATGTTGGCAAAGTTTTACTGTAATTGGTTTCATTAGTCAATGATCTTCTCATATTCGAGCTCCTGTAAGTTCCTGTGTTATTCTTACTTGTACTTATCAAACATTTACTTTTTCTTGTGAATCATCAAACTTGTACGGACTGTGATGTGGGTAGGGCAGAGAACGTTTTGCAACTATATAATAGACTGAGTGGGGGTAGATGTAAACGCCATATGTACAACTACTGCATATAACGGGTATTTCAACTCCTCCTATATGATAGAACCAATTTAGAAGCAAAATAAGGATCTGTGTGTGCTAACCGAGAGGACAAGGATTTAAAATTGTTAGCTTTCAAAATTTTTATGAGACGCGTTATGGTTTGGATATGTAAGATTTTAAAAAACAATGGTCATCAAAATTTGAACATTTGTCATTATGGCAAATGGAACCCAACATCAGAGCAAAGAGTATCTTTTAGTTGGTTTTTAAACAGTTGGTCTTTATGACGAATTGAACAAAACATAAAAAATATACTACAATAATAAACATAAATTGCATTATAACTCATTAAAATTGTGCTTGTGTAAAACAAATACCATCATTATGGTTATAACAATGACATGCAATCCTATGACCTAACCTAATATAATAAAGCAAACCTAACGTAGAGTGTTTATTAAACTAAAACTTGTTCTAGGAAACCCAAAAAAAGGCAGTCAAAGCTTAAATGTCATCATCAGTGTTTTCATCTGAATAATAATAATCTGATGAATCATCATTTATGAAATTGTCTTCCTCATCTCCATCAGATACAGATCTCACACTGTACATGTCTGAATCGTATAAATCTTCTGCAGTGGCATCAGCAAAGTCGTCCAAGTTGGGAAAATCTTTTGTTGCTTCTGTAAGTGTTTCTGGGTTAGGTTCAACATCATCATTAGCTTGGTCATCAAATAAATAGACAAAGTCTTCATTAAAATCCACAGAATCACTAAACTCCTCATCCGTTGGTTCATCAATGAGATTCATAGCAGGTGATTTTTTAACAAAACATGGTTTTTTCTTTTTATCAGTATTAAACCAAATTGGGCTTTCATCATTGGCTTTCTAGAAAAATATACAAAGATGTATTAATGACATGCTTGTTATTAAAATATAGAAATTAAGAGGCATAAAGATGAATCAATTTTTTACCACATTGTTAATCTTCTGAACTTCTTTTCCATATGCTTTTTTAATTGGCAACTCCTTCTTCTTGTCCAAAAAAGTCATGTGAACATCATTGTTGTTGGCCATTCTTCCCTTATTTAAAAGTGCCTTATGTTTTTTGGCCTTGGGTTCATCCTGTAAGTAGAACGATAGTTGATACGTGTACGTCATGATAAGTGGTTAATAAATATGAAGTATAATTGTTACCAGTTCATCCTCGTCGTCATCTGATATGACAATTAAAGGGGCTTTTTTCATTCTTTCAGAGGTTGTTTCATTCAACCGGATTTTGTTTTTTCCAGCCTACAAATATATACATGAAACTTTGTAAGTAACATACCACAATAGTTTCAACTATGTTGTATGTTACTAAAATTTATAAATGAATTGCATAATGTGGAAAACTAGAAGGGGTTGGATAGTTTACCGCTTTTTAATTTAAGGTTTATGTTTGTTTGTAAAACTTAGATTCGACTTTTTGTGAATTCAATGCTTGCACAATATGAACAATATAAGTATATGAAATGATAAAGTAAGACAAGAGATAAGAGTAAGAACAATCAAACCACAACGCGAGGATTTATAGTGGTTCGGTAACGAAGCACCTCTTTGCCCTACTCCACTCCCCGAGCACCTAACTCAAGAGTTTTCTTCACTATGTCAACAAACTCCCTTATGGCAGAGAAAACCTTACACAATGTTGCTTACACCGATTTACGACACAAAGCTAAATGTCGAGTTCTAATCTTAGCTAGAACCAATCTAACACAACACAACTTCACGACTTGTTCACGACTTCACAACTTCACAACTTCACACCTTCTTCACAACTTCACAACTTCTTCACAACTTCACACCTTCTTCACAACTTCACAACTTCTTCACAACTTCAAAACTTCACTTCACTACATTACTTATATTACAACTATCTAACACTACTTGTTAAGATCACCACGTTCTAACTATACTTAGAAAGATCGTAAAGATCTAGCTACTACACCCAACTTACAAGATATATAATTGATTTACAAATATGTGATATGGATGCAACAAAATTGTAATGTATACTTGGGTTGTAATACTTTTTCAATTAATGATGGAAGTATTCTTCTCTTGCACTTGAGGAATTGAGCTTGGATCACTTGGAAACAAAGCTTTATGATTAAATGATCAAAGGATTTAGAGAGATGTGTGGGCTGTTTTAGAACAGAAAGAATGAGTGAAAAAGATAAGAAAAATGTTGGGGAATAGTCCAGTATTTATAGGGAAAACTAGAGGAGCGGAGTCTATGGCCGGTCCCCTTAAATATAGTGCTGGCACCCTTATAATTAAGGGGGCCGCCCATGTATTTAAGGGGGCCGCCCATTTTCAGACGCTCCTCTTTTTGTCCTATTCAGGGGAGGTGTTTACTGGACTTTTTCTAGCCGTTTTAGGTTCGAAAATTTGAAATTCAAAATGTTTATTTTGAATAAAACATATCTTTTAAATGTAGAAAATGTTTTGTGATGTTTATTAAAAATGTTTACAACATTTTATAAAAGTTTGAGGTTGAATAAAAATTTCCTTTGATCAAAAAATACATTATGCATTTATTTATATATGAGAATTTACTACTAAATACATGTTTACGTTTAAATTTTACGTTGAACGTTTTTATATTTTGTGATTATCAAAACGTAAAGATGTGAAAAAATATTATTAATGTTTTTAGGCATTATATTTTATCAACAATCTCCCCCTTTTTGATGATTACAAAATTTAAACTCATTAAATGTAAAATTATTTTTAAACAAGTATTTAGTGAGTTTCATGTCATTTCTCCCCCTTTTTGTAGAATCAAAAAGGCATCGTCGAGGATTGCTAGAAAAATTGACAGAATAAGTGCTCCCCTTGATGTGTGCTCCCTTTCGTTCGAGGGCACCAAGGAATCGATCTATGGTTTCTTAGCTACAAAATGGGTTAGAACAATACAAATATTTCTAACATGTAGCAAGGAAGAAAAATATGGTATACAACCAACAATGATCATTCATTAAAATTAAAATAGTGTGTGAAACACACTCATGCATACATAAGGAAAATAACATGCTAACATACATGAAATTAAAACTACAAAAAGTCCTATAACTAGTAAAGCTTCATAGGACTTGCTTGCAAAATGGTGGATGATCAATTATTTGAGAGACTAAACATAGAGTATGTTTAGTTTGGGGAGGATGGTGGAGGTGGTGTGATGATGATTGGTGGTTGTGAGAGCATATGTTCAATATATGAAAACATATATTGAAGTTCATCTCTTAACCCAAAGATGAGGGTTCGGTTGTGGATACAACAAAGGCATGAGTTACCATGTGCTTCAAGTAAATTCCAAGGAATAGGATGCTCAATGATAGGTGGTGAAGGTGATGGAGTATCAAATTGGACATCAAGTGGGGTAATTGGGGAAAGAGTGAGAGTGATGTCCATTGATGCATTTTCTTGAGTTGGATGTGGTGGAGAAACCCTTGGAGGAGGAGATGTTGGTGGGTTCAAGTAACCATTTGGTGAAAGTGATGTTGATGAGGTTGGTGATTTGGGTATGTAATCAATTGAAGATGAAGAAGTGTCTTTGGTTGATGGTGTTTTGGAGGGTGCATTAGGAGCACTAGGTGATGAAATTGGAAGTTTGGGTGATGGAGTTTTTGTGTCATCTTGGGTTAAATCCACAAACAATTGTTTTGGTGGAATGATGTTGATTTTTGGTCTCTTGGAGACTTTGGAAATAGAGGCTCTAGTGGAGGCCATGGAGGTTTATGGTGGTTGATGATGAATGAGGGAGATGGTGAATTGGTGATATGAATTTGGAGGGAATTTATGATAAGATATTTGTTTGAAAATTGAATGAATTTGAATAAGTTTAGGATATTCCAAATTTTGTTTGAGCATTCTGGGAAAATATAGCAGATACAAGGTAAAAGAGGGCAAAAAGCAGAAAAAATATTGTTTTACACGTGAAAATCTATGGGCAGTCCCAATAGGGGGGGTCCCCTTAAAATTAAAGGGGCCGCCCGTGTTGAATTAAGGGGGCCGCCCTCTGTTGGTTCCATTTTTCACAGAAAAAACAATTTTTCTCAGATTTTTGTGAGAGTATTTCTGTTTTGGTGGTTTATTTGCAGCAAGCCCTATTGAGTTTTATGAGCACATTTAATCCATAAAACAGGTAAATAAACACGTTAAATTATGAAACCAAAGTGGCACAACTAGTTGATTTAATAAAACAACCAAAAGTTTAAGTCATCATAGCAAACAAGTACCTAAAAATAACCAACACAGAAATAACAGAAAATACTAGATTGACACTAGCGGATATATAAGTAAGTTCTTTCCGATACATCGCTGATCACCACATAAGTTGTTAATAACATACACATAATCAAGTTAAAATTTGTCTTAAACTACACTTAGCCATCTAGCTCACATCAATCCTTATGTCTTCATTTCTTCTTCTTGCTAAACATTCCTTTTAGTGCCTTTCCAAATGATTTGAAACCTCCACGCATCTCCTTATGCATTTTTTGCGTTTAGTTGAGCAAGGCGGTTTGTCGTTCAAAGAGAGTTTCATCGGTTTGTTCAAAAGCGGAAGGCATTTGTAGTTTGTATTTAGAGGATCAAGAGTAGTTAATGTATCTGGTAGAGGATGAAGTACTTTCACGAGAAGTTTTAGGACATCATCATCATCCACATCAGTTATTGAGTTGATGAGAATGACGTGCTTGATGATGGAGCCAAGATGAAGAAGAATACGAATGACGTGCCTGCCACGATCACTTTCGAGGTTGTCGAGTTTTTTTTAGGGCAAGAGGACGCGATTCTCGTCCAACAATGTCATAAATGCCATTGTCAAGATGAGGATATGTTTCCATGATGTGTCGATAAAGACGAGTAAGAAACATGCCATACGAAAGATTGGCGGTTGGAATATATCTAGCACATTGGATTCTTTTGACGAAAAAATAAGCAAGATTATATTGTTCTTCGGCAACAACACAATACAACATGTGAGCAAGACAAGCGGGAAGGATGATCCCGATGTCCTCCTAGTCCCGAACACATTTTTTCTCTAATGAGCTCTTCCCATTGCTTCATGTCGGGGGTTTAATTCCTTGGTGTATTTGATTTGGATTGAGAGAGACCGTTTGACTTTTTATGGTACGGTCTACCATGACACGATTCAATTTAAGAAGTCGACGATTGTTCGTCGGGAGTTAAAAGAATCGTGCAATATGGTCCTCCCCCCCCCCAGTATTCTCGAGAATACTCAAGAGATGCAATACCTATTCGTTTGTAAAAACGCTTGACCGATTGTATGGTAATTTTGAGAATATACCTATTTGGAGCGGAAGTGAGAGTTATGAAATTCATGTTGAATCATAAAGGAGGATAAAAAGATCAGCCATAATTCATAGGTTTGCACCGTGACTTAGACTATAGAAATTCAGAATAAAATCTAGGAAAATCGTTCGTTGATTTGAAAGAGACAATTGAAGCTAATGTTCGTAAAGAGACACTCGATTTGTTGGATTTGTATAAGACTTGATCAACAACACACCTTCGTGAATGTGCGGTTTTCAATAGGGTTTATAGAATGGTCAATGTAGGGGAGATGCCAGGAATTTGGATACTTTGTTGTAGGATTTAGTTAGAGATATATCGGTTGTAGTAGCTTTCGGTATTTTGTCACCTAAACAAGTTATCAACAACATAAAACGTTACAAAAAAATATCAAATAAAATAAATTTTTGTATATTAACAAATGTGGGACAAGGATTACTTCGATTCTAAAAGTAAAAACCTAAGAAGTTATCCATATGTTCCTTAATTTATTTTTGACTTAATCTAGGATGTCGAATAATATATATTAGTTATATATTTCAACACCAAGACCATGAACCAAACACTCCCTTATTAACATGAGGAATTAGTTTAAGCTTGTCAAAAACTATACGTCAAGTATATATTTTGTTGACAAGTATAAGTTTATTATTTTTGACTTGATAAAAGTTAAGCAGTGTTGAATTATTATTAAAAAAAAATTAAACCAAAGCCTTTTAATTAATACCCAATCGCAAAAATATATCATATATATATGAAACTATATATCTTTGATGACTTATACAAGTTAGTTTAATCTGTTTAGTACAAGTGGACTAAACATGTGTGAAAGGTCATTACGACCCTACAAAAAATTGATCCTAGAAACTATCCAAACTCCCCTTTAATTTTTAAAACACATTATTCTATTCCTGACGTTTTGAAGGTCAAAGTAATGTTGTTTTAACATGTTTTTGGCGTGATCACAATGTATAAAACATGTTTAAAATTAAAAAAATATGGTATGTGTATTTAAAAAAAATTCGAACCAAAAATTTATTGTGTGACTCAATGAGTGTTTTGATCAATCACATCAAGGTATTGTTCCTATGACAAACAGGTAATCATTGTAGTTATTGAATTCCTAGACCAAACGAAAATTATAAAAGTAATCAAAAATACCCAATTTTGATTAAGAACAAAATTGGATGAGATTAAACAAAAGAAGGTTAAACAAAGCTTACAATGGATGTTGTTGATTGACTTATTAGTAATTTCCCCTTGCGAATTTTGGTTATTTTGATGATTTGAGGTTTGATTTTTGAAGTTTTTGGTGTGTGTGGTTCGTTCACAGCAGGTAGAGGGAAGAAGGAGAAGAAAAAAAATGAGGTTTGGGTATATAATTTCGACAGAAAGGGGGTGTTTGTTTTTCCAGATAGGCGGTCCCCTTAATTAATTAAGGGGGCCGCCCATTTTACACGGCCGATCCCCTTAATTTTAAGGGGGCCGCCCTCAAAAAAAAAATTCTTCGATTTTTGGCCAGTTTTTGTGAGAATGATTATTGACAATTATTAATTAACCCTTTGTTTAATTAAAAAGTTTCTTTGACTATTTCGGACGAGATAGTCAAGACGTCAATTCGAGAGGTGATTTAGAGATGAAATTTCTTGCAAGAAGGAAGGATTAATTTCTTCAAAAAGACAATTAGTATATTCGATTTGAGATGAGACGAGAATGGATAGCGAAGATAATGAAATAATAAGACGTAGTTGAAAATATCAACAAGTTGATTCCGATAGACGTGGATGATGGTTGACACGGATCCGAGGCGATCGTCGAGGTCGAAGGGAGTTTGTTTCATCCATAGTGTGTCTATGATCTTCGTGCGACTAATCCTACTTCTATGTTAATTGTTAACCACTAGCTTGCTCTTCTTCGTCTACGTGAGTTTGCTATGTGGTCATAGAAGATTTCCATTTTGTAGACGTATAATAATAATCTACACGAAAGAATAGTTCATAGTGAACTAATCTCTTCAAAGCTAGAAAACCAACAAATGGTATTTCTAGAGACTACATTATTTTCTAAGAACTAATTACACTATAACATCATAGTCACATAGACATTTACTTATAATCTATATTCTATGAATATGAAAAGTGAGACGTACCTTAGCTTTTAGAATTATCTTCATTAATGTCTTCATAATGTAAATGATAAGGGTTCATGGGAACCTTATCATGAATTCCTTAATCCAGAAACAAAAAATGTTTGTAGAGAGCACACTACATCAAAGGTTATGATGGCTTAGCCATTTGGTCCCCAACGTTTCATGTATCCGAAGTTATTGTTTTCATATATGTTTTGCATTTGATTCGAACACATGCACAGTGAGCATCTTCCACATTGAGTAAAGCTTGGTTGATGTGGATGATTCCACATTGTGTGATTAGTGTTAGAGTAATTTGGTCTACCTTGGTCTCTCCTAGGTTGAGGTGTTTTGGAACGAGGATGAGAGTTTTCATCTCTTCTTGGAGGAGGTGTTTTAGACCTCATTGTGGGTTTAGTAAATCTGACTCCGGGTTTTAAGGAGGGTTTGTAGAAACGTTTTACCTCATCATCATTTGCAATATAAATTTTAGTATTATTTATAAGTATTGTTAGATATTAGAAAAAGACTCGGTCACCCCGTGTATTTTACTGTTTATTATAGCTCGTAGTTTAATAGTTAATCGTATAACTTTCGGTATTAAGCCGGGTACTAATACCCGGTATATTGTAAGAACTATAAAAGCCTCTTCCAACTTTGGAAGAGGCAAGCTAGTCATTAATTCATTTTACACTTTAACACATACACTCTCTCTCTAGAAAATATCTCTCTATGTGTTTCTCTCTCTAGAAACTAGCCAAATCTAAGAATCATAATCCGGGCTGTGAAAGTTGATATCATACAATTGGTATCAAAGCTATGTGGTGATTTCGTGAGCTTGTGTGCGTTCTAATCTTGATTAAATCGTGTTCTTTAGTTACATTTTGGATTTTTGGTTCGAAAATCAAAACTTAGTTTTTTGTGCTTAGGTGTGTTTATTGTTATGTTTTTAAGCAAGATCTAGGCATAAGGTAACTAGTTGTGCAAGAAAAATCAAGGTTCAACGTCAAAAAGGGTATGTTTTTGGTGATTTTATTGGAAAAATAAGTGTTTTTGCGTCGAAATTTAACCTTCTGTTTGAAAGTGAAGCGGAATAGCATGGTTTGAAGGAAGCGGAATATGCAAGTTTGAATCAAGCGAAAAATGACAGGTAGATTCCAAGAAAAAAAGTATTCAGCGGAATATGAAAAATTGTCCAAGCGAAAAATGAACAGGTGATTCCAAGCGAAAATGACAATTTCAAGCGAAATATGTTAGTTTTCAAACAAGCGAAATATGACAGGTTCTTCAAGCGAAATATGTTTGTTTTCATCAAGAGAAACATGTCATAAGTCATCTAGCGAATTATGTTGATTTTTTTCAAGCGAAATATGTCACTAAAATCTTAATTCTTCTACGGTTTTCTTACTTTGTGAAATCCCATGAAAGATTTATTTCTCGGTTTCAGTAAAGATTAGTAAAATCCCGTGGAATAATTACTTTAATCACAACTAAAACATATCTTTAACACAAGTCTCCTTTATCACTGATCGATCAAGACCGATATCATTTCACAACAAATTCAAGATGTCTAATATGTCGGAAGATATCCAGTATGCCGGTTCTGATACACGCCCACCAATGCTTGACAGAACAGACTTGAATCCATGGCAACAACTCATTCTTCTGTATTGTCTGAAAAAGATAATGGGATAGAACATTATGAATGCTTACTGAAGGTCCATTTAAAAATGGTAACGTGTCAACAAACATCCAGCTTAATGGAAACTGAGGGTTCACTTCAACCAGGGTCCAGAACGTGGCTAGAGTCTTTACAGACCTTCGCTAGAGAAAAGGAAAGGTATAAAGCTGACATTCCAGTGGCAACAATATCCTACTTCAAAGAATTCCAAAAGACATCTTACACTCTCTCAACCACTATACGACCGCAAAGACATTTGGAGACAATGTGAAGATGATTTCTAGGAAGGTTTTGAGTTAAAAAAGGACACAGGGAATCTCAGTTAACGATGAATTTGAACACTTCCATCAATCAAAGGGAAACAATCACGATAAACTATGTTAGGTTTACGAAGCTCATTAATGACATGAGAAACATCAAGAAGACCACCAGAATGCAGGTTTAACCTAAGTTTGGTAAACAACATGTTACCAGAGTTTGTAGATCTCATAACTGAAGTCAAACTTAACAGAGGTTTGAAAGAGTCTAACTTTGATCAGCTTTATGCCTATTTGAAGCAACATGAGGTAACCAACTAATGATCCTTTGGCACTAGTGTCTAATGCCTCAGTCAGCATTAATAAAAAAATTTTTATTTGTAAAAAAAAAAAAATTTTTAAAAAAAAATAAATTAAAAAAAAAGTATAGTAACCAAAACAATCATCCATGTCTCCTCAATCCTCAAATGAACAATCTCATGCTGATAACTTTCATCTAGACTCAGGAAGTTCTTCAACTGAAAACTTGATTAAAATTTTAACCAACACACCTGTCCTCCTCACTCAATCGTACAGATCACATCTTCCTCAAACAAACAATCAACTCAGAACGTCTTCTAATGTAAGGAACAAAGCTACAGTTCAAGACGACAGAGTTTTGTGGTCAATGATGTCCGAGGAAGATACAATGCAAATAATTCAAGGAAGACCATTTCAGAGGAACAATGCAAGAGAAATGTGAAACTGGGAATGCTAAAGGTCAGAACGAGGTGCATGTGAATTCCTGGTCAAGCTAAACCATATAAGTGCTACAACTGTAATGACTCGGGCACATAGCACAGAAATGTCCTCGCCCAAAGACGACTTCAAGATCAGACTACTTCAAGACAAGATGCTACTTTTGCAACCCAGGAGAATGGTGCAATACGATGAAGAACAGTTGTTTTTCTTGCGGAGAACATGTCACCAACTTTGATGATGATGTGGATGACCCAACCGAGAAAGATTTGGCACTCAATATGGATCATATCTTTAAGTTGATCAATGTGATGCATTCGACTCTGATGTTGATGAGGCTCCTAATATACAGACCATGTCATGTAAAATCTTTCATTTGAAGATCCAATCTACGATGAAGCCGGACCATCATATGACTCGAATACTCCATTTGAGGTACAAGATCATGAATATCTGTTTAGATCACTTGATTAATTATCATGAAGAACACGAGCTCGAAAAATGATGTACAACACAACTACATTGTTGACTCTGATGCTGAATATGCGAGTGATAATAATATTATTCTGTATAATCAGTATATGGAGGACAACGAAGAACATGTTGTACAAAGTAATGTATCTTCTGTTCGAAATGAGGCATTGATGTCGATTATAGATGATATGCATGAACAGGGTATCCAAAGTATGTCAGCAAATAAGCAGGTTAAAGTAGTTGATGACACATTGACTTCTGAACTTGCGAGATATAAGGAACTGGTCGGGGTGTATGATAAACGAACAAAGTTTGAATTAACTGAAAGAGAACAAAAGATTGATGAACAAATGAGAATAATTATCTCTGACCGAAATAGAAAGGAAAATTCTTTAAAATCGAAACTTCATACTGTACAAATGCAACTTTGTTCTACCGTTGACCATAACAAGTCAATGAAGGAAGAAGTAACAACCTTGAAAAAGGATTTTAAACAAAAAGAAGATAAATACATTAAAGAGTTTTTAGACATCAAAAAGCTAAAAGAAAAGGTTGAAGATAGATTATACAAACAAGATCAGTCTGTTCAAACGGTGCACATGTTATGTAAACCAAAACCGTTTTATGATGAAAAGAAAAAGGTAGCAATATGCTACAAAACCCCCTTATGTCTCACACGTGCAAAGCAAGTTCAATCTGCCCTCTATAATGGCACTGAAATAGTCATGACCAATCATAAACCTGCTGTTGTGCATGACTTGGAGGAAACTCTTGAGATAGCTGAGTTGACTAGGAAAAGAATGTATGAGAAAATGAAAAGCCCTCAGTGTATTCAAAATAAAGTTAAGTTTGCACCCCCAGATTACTCAAAAGAGAACTATCTTGCAATCTTCGCACCTCAGAGATATTTGACCCCTGAGCAGATATTTTAGGCCAAAGATGAAAATGACAGGAAAAAAGTTGAAGCCCCAGTTCTTAAACCACTTTCAACATCGACTGTGTATCCACCCAATACACATGTCAAGCTTGTCCCTAGGGTTCTCCCAACAAAAAGTCAAGTGAAAATTAATCTTTATACAATCACATAACTTTTTACGGAATTTGACAAAATGTAAAAAGAGAATCATACCAACAGGTGTCACAGAAGGGGAAAAAGGTTTTGAACAAACAAAAAGATGTTACCTCACTAAAGTCATACCATTTTTTAAAACTCTTAAACAACACTTTGAAGGAGTTCAAAAGGCTCTCTTTAAAGAAGTTAAAGAAATGGAAGAGATTTTTGATCAAATGTCAGCAGAGGTGGACCAGAATACTGTGGACAAGCAATGTGCTGAAATTGAAAGGAAAAACCTTCTCATTGCAAATGAGAATCTAATTGCTAATTGTTTGTCGAATCAATTGATGTTTGCTGTTGAACAATCACGTTGTCTAATCTGAGCTGAGATCTCTAAATTACAAAATAAGAATCAAAAGGATGTTAATGATAAATGATAAAAGGTTTGTTACACAACTTGAGGTGGATACTGAATTTGCAATTGAAATATCAACACCTTCAAGAAAACTTTTGAAATAACAAATCACAAACTTCTCAGGATGTTCCTGAATTTGACTCATTTTTCAGAATTAAAATTCTAGAAACACAGCTTCAAGAAAAGGACAACGTAATTAGAAACTTGAAAGCTCAAGTCTCTAAAATGAATGACAGAAGTTGTGAGACTTATAATGCTAAAGATGTCACTGCTCTTATTGAACAAAATGATTGCGTTAGAGTAGAACTAGAAAAGGTCAAACAACATTACAAGGAATTGTATGACTCCATTAAGATTACGCGTGCTCACACTAGTGAAAAGACATCTACCATGTTAAATGAAATTGAGAGTCTAAAGGCTCAGTTGAGAAGCAAAGTGTCTTGTTTCACTAGTGACTCTGTCAAACCAAAAGTTCTTGCGCCTGGCATGTATGCCATTGATGTTAAACCCATCCCTCATCCCCTTAAGAACAATAGGAGTGCTCATTTAAACTATATCAGCCATCTTAAGGAGAGTGTAGAAACAGTTAGGGAGATTGTAGAGGAAGCTAGAGTAGTTAAACCACTGGATAATGCACTTAACTATGCTTGTCAATACACTAAGCTATCTCAGGAATTGTTAGAATATGTGATTGGCACTTGCCCAAAAAGTTTCAATGAAAGAGATAACAAGGCTCCCTCTACCCCTGTAACTAGGAAAAAGCAAGTTACTTTTAGTGATAAACCAGGAACTTCATCTAGCAACACACAGAAACACGAAGTGCACCAGAAAGTTCAACAGACTAATATCCCTGTGATTCCTTCTACAGGAGTAAACACTTCCACTGAAGCAAGCGGATCAAAGCCTAGAAGCAATACAAAGAAAAATAGGATCCTGCCTGCTAAGAGTGAGAATAAGAAGAAAGTAGAAGACCACCCTAGGACAAATAAGTCAGTATGGACAAAAGTGAATCGGGTTGATTCTAGCATTAGCTCTAAGCGTGTTGTAATTAATTCGAATTCTGAATCTGTGTGCAAAACATGTAACAAATGTTTAAACTTTGCAAATCATGAAATGTGTGCTGTTAATATTTTGAGCTCTGTGAATGCAATCCCCACTGTTAAGATTGTCTTGAATAAAGGGAAGCAGATTTGGAAACCAAAAGGCAAACTGTCTGATAACAGTTTGAACAAGACCAAGCGGGTTTGGAAAGCAACGGGCAAACTATTTGCTGATATTGGTTATCAATGGAGACCCACAGGAAAGAAATTCACCTTAGGAAAACTTAATTGTGGTTATCAATGGAGACCCACAGGAAAGAAATTTGCCTTAGGCGAACTGTGCCCTTTAACTAAGCTTTCTGTGAAATGTTCTATTGAGGGAGATGGTAAATTGGTGATATGCATTTGGAGAGAATTTATGGGAAGAGATTTGTTTGAAAATGGAATGAATTTGAACAAGTTTAGGGTATTCCAAATTTTGTTCGAGCATTCTGGGCAAATATAGCTGATACTAGGTAAAAGAGGGCAAAAAGCAGAAAAAAATATTGTTTTACCCGTGAAAACTATGGGCGGTCCCCTTAAAATTAAGGGGGCCGGCCTTTATGAATTAAGGGGGCCGCCCACTGTTGGTTCCATTTTTCACAGAAAAATGATTTTTCTCAGAATTTTTGTGAGGGTATTTTTTGTTTTGGTGGTTTATTTGCAGCAAGCCCTATAGAGTTTTATAAGCACATTTAATCATATAACATATAATAAACACATTGAATCATGAAGCCAAAGTGGCATAACTAGTTGATTTAAATACAACACCAAGGTTTAAGTCATCATAGCAAACAAGTACCTAAAAGATAACCAACACATAAGTCTTTCCGAATATATCGGATGATCACCACACAAGTTGTTAATAACATACACATAATTAAGTTAAAAATTGTCTTAAACTACATTTAGCTATCTAGTTCACTCCACTCCTATGTCTTTATTTCTTCTTCTTGCTAAACACTCCTTTTAGTGCCTTTCCAAATGACTTGAAACCTCCGCGCATCTCCTTATGCATTTGTTGCGTTTGGTTGAGCAAGTCGGTTTGTCGTTCAAAGAGAGTTTCATCGGTTCGTTCGGAGGAGGAAGGCATTTGGTAGTTTTGGTAGTTGAGAGGATCAAGAGAGTTGAGATAGGTTGTAGGAGATGGACGAAAAGTTTCGACATCATCATCATCGTCATGTTGATGAGATGGCGTGCCTTGATGGTGAGAAGATGAAGAAGAGACGGAATGGCGTGCCTTGCCATGATCACTTCGAGGTCGTCGAGTTTGTTTAAGAGCAAGAGGTCGCATGACTCGATCAAATCATGTATAATGCCATTGTTGAGATGGGTTATGCTTCCATTGACTATGTCGATAAAGACGAGACAAGAACATGCCATAATGGAAGGATTTGCGGTTGGATTCAGCTCTAGACATTAGATTCCTTGTGACAAAGAAAGTAAGAAAGAGTATTGTATTTGTCCTCCGGTAACAACATTAATAACACCATGTGAGCAAGACAAGCGGGGAGATGGTCCTGATGTCCTCCTAGTCCGAACACATTCTCTCGAATGAGTTCTTCCCATTGCTTCATGTCGGGGCTTAGTTCTTTAGTGAGGATTTGATTTGGAGTAAGAGTGACGGTTTGACTCTTAATGGTACGGTCTACCATGACACGTTCCAATTCAAGAAGTCGACGAATATCGTCGGGAGTAGGAAGGTCGGTGGAGTATGGTCCCTCGGTTTCTTGAGAATACTCAAGAGATGCAAGGTCCCACTCGTTGGTGAAAACGGCTTGACCGTTGTAAGGAATTTTGAGGATTTGACCGAATTGAGCAAGAGTGAGAGTTATGAATTCATGTTGAATCATAAAAGAGATGACAAGATAGCCATATTCATCGGTTTGAACCGTGACTTGACTATAGAAGTCTAGAATAAATCTCGGAACAATCGGTTCGTTGATTTTAAAGAGACAATCGAAGCGAATGTTTGTGAAGAGACGCTCGATGTTGTTGGATTTGTAATAGGCTTGATCAACAACACGACCTTCGTGAATGTTGCGATTTTCAATGGATTTGTAGAATTTGGCAATGGTAGGAGAGATGCCGGGGATTTTGGATACTTTTGGGATGTAGGATTTAGTAAGGGATATATCGGTGGTAGTGGCTCTTGGCATTTTGTCACCTAAACAATTTATCAACAACATAAAATGTTATACAACAATATAATAAGGAAAATGGAATTAAGTTTTTGAAAAATGACAAATGTGGGACAAGGATTACTTCGACACTAAAAATAACTCCTAAGAAGTGATCCATATGTTCCTTAATTTATTTTTGACTTAATCTCGGATGTCGAAAAATATATATTAGTTATATATTTCAACATCAAGACCATGAACCAAACACTCCCTTATTAATATGAAATTTGTTTAAGCTTGTCAAAAACTATATGTCAAGTATATATCATGTTGACAAGTATAAGTTTATTATTTTTAACTTGATAAAAGTTAAGTGGTGTTTGTTTTTATTCAAAAATCGTGTTTTAAAAGGTTGAACCAAACGCCCCTTTATTTCATACTAATCGCAAAATATATCAACATATATATGAATTATATATCTTGATGACTTATACAAGCTAGTTAAGTGTTTACACAAGTGACAAAACTATGGTGATGGTCATTTCGACTCTAAAAGTTGATCCTAAGAAATTAACCAAACATCCATTTATTTTGATAACACATTTTTCTATTGATTCGAAAAGTATACATTTGGGAATGTACGTTTTGATGGACAAAGTAATGTTGTTTTACCATGTTTTTGGCATTAATCAACAATGTATAAACTTTGTTTTAAGATTAGAAAAAAATATGTATGAAAGTTTCGAACAAAAAAAAAAATTGTGACTCAATTAGTGTTTTGATTCAATCCTATCAAGAATGTAGTGTTCCTATGACTACGGGTATCATTATAGTTATGGAAATCCTAGACAAAAATAAAAATATATAAAAATGATGAAGAACACCCAATGTTGATTGGGAGCAAAATTGGATGAAATCAAATGAAATGAATGATGAAAAACTTACAATTAATGTTGTTGATTGATTTGTTTGTAATTGCCCCTTGTGAATTTTGGTTAATTGGATTATTTGAAGTTTGATTTTAATGAATATGGTGTTGGGTTTTTCGTCACAGCAGGTGGAAGAGGGAAGAAGGAAAAAAATTGTGTTTGGCTATGTATTTTTGAATGAAAAAGGGAAGTTTATTTTTCCAGTGGCCGGCCCCCTTAAATAATTAAGGGGCCGCCCAACTTACACGGTCGGTCCCCTTAATTTTAAGGGGGCCGCCCTCTGAAAAAAATTCTTCGATTTTTGGCCATTTTTGTGAGAATGATAAGTGTCAAAATACGTTAGAATATACTAGTAATATTATTTAATATAATCGAGAAGGAATACTTAACATTTTAATTAACTTTTCATTAAAAAAATTGATTACTTTGGATGAGATAATCAAGTAGTTAAGTCGAAGGAAGGATTAACAAGGATTAAGTGACTTTTTCAATTAACTTCTAGTTAATTGAGTAAGATAATTATCTCGGATGAAATAATTAAATGTCACAATTAGGAGAAAATCTAAGACGGTAAATATTGAATGAGTACTAGAGATGATATCGATAGACGTAGTAGATCATAGACGTGAGGCAGATGTCGTATACGATGCTTGACATGGATTCGAGACGATTGTTGAAGTCGAAGGGAGTTTGTTTCATCCATATTGTGTTTATGATCGTTGCGTGACTAATCCTACTTCTATGTTAATTGTTAACCACTAGCTTGCTCTTCTTCATCTCTGTGAGTTTGCTACGTGGTCATAGAAGATTTCCATTTTGTAGACATATGATTATAATCTAAACGAAAGAGTAGTTCATAAAGAACTAATCTCTTCAAAGCTAGAAAACCAACAAATGGTATTTCTAAAGACTACACTATTATTTTTAAGAACTAATTATACTACATTATGATAGAAACATATAGACATTTACTTGTAATCTATATTCTACAAATATGAAGAGTGAGACGTACCTTAGACTTTAGAATAGTCTTCGTTAATGTCTTCAGAATGTAAATGATAAGGGTTCATGGGAACCTTATCATGAATTCTTTAGTCCGTAGACAAAGAATGTTAGTAGATAACATACCACTTCAAAGATTGTGATGACTTAGATTTTCAATATCTCAAACAATGTCTATGAATCTTGAAAAAAAAGGGACATATTTGGGGGGAGAACTATTTTAAAATCTTTCAAAAGTCATCACGGCAATAAAAGAAATGTTTATCAATAACGGGTCATCATTTAAAGGGGAGTGTCTTAATTAATTTTAAGTCATTAAGTATTAAGTTGTTATTGGTGTTAACTTTTAGGGACTTAAGGGCAAAATCAAGGACTTCAGATCTAACTATACACTTATAGGGGCTTATTTTGTCATTTATATACCTTAGTTAACCTTAGGTATAAGTGTATAAAGGAAATAGAAAAGATAGTAAAGCTCAAGGACCATTCTTGCCAAGTCTGAAAATTTGACCCACTTACATATTTCGGTCAAACTGGTCAAACACACACACACGCAAAAACCGCTCCATTCAAAACAAGAAACTTTTCAATCTCATTTCAAGATCAAAGGTACACTCCTAATCGTTCATTACCCATTTATCATCTCATTTATAAAAGGAATTAGTTTAAAACTCGTTTTTGAGCTCTTAATCGAATAAAATCGATTTAGGGTTCATAAAATTTAAGTTGCGTTTTTTGTGAAATTGAATGAGGGGTTCTTGATGTAGGGGAGTGGTTTTATTTTGTGGGGGGGGTTTTACGGGGCGTTTTTGTGGGGTGGAAAAAATTGTGGGGTGTGGTGTGGGGCGTGCGATTAAGGGGTGTTTGAAACAGTTTTTCATTTACTTAACTAATTAATGAGATATGATGATTTTTAGAATTCGAATGAATCAAAAAATGATCTTAATCGTTAATTAAATGAGGGGTTTTGATGACTAGGGTGCGATTAGGATGGGGTTGAAACAGTTTTTGATATCTCGATCATATGAGTGATGAAGGAAGATTTTTTTAGATGAATGAAGCGAAATATGTTGGTATTTGTAAATGGTTATGTGCTAAGTGGTTATTTCACTCTTATGCATTTAAGATTCTCCATAGTGCCTGGATAAAAGATTTCGTTTTTGTTTTTCATGTGCTTATCACGTAGTTGATTCATATCGATATTTTTTTCGAGCATTTTTGTCACATAAATATTTGTGGTTATGGATTTTGAGATGCCTAGAAGTGTAATGAGAAGCTTGCTTGAATGATTCATAGGGATTTAAGTTGTTAAAATCTAAGTTATGAATTATCGGTTAAGCAAGCGAAACATGTATTGATAGAATGAAGCGAAACATGTATTGATAGAATGAAGCGAAACATATATTGATAGACTAAAGCGGAACATGTTAAAACATGATAAAGCGGAACATGTTTACATGTTTCAAGCGAAACATGTTTACCTGTTTCAAGCGAAACATGTTTGACATGTTTCAAGCGAAACATGTATGACATGTTTCAAGCGAAACATGTATGACATGTTTCAAGCGAAACATGTATGACATGTTTCAAGCGAAACATGTATGTCATGTTTCAAGCGAAACATGTATGTCATGTTTCAAGCGAAACATGTATGACATGTTTCAAGCGAAACATGAATACCCTATTTCAAGCGAAATATGTTTAACTATTGTCAAGCGAAACATGCAATCTTTCTGTTATAAGCGAAACATGTAAAGCTTAAGCGAAATATGTACAGGTACCAATTCAAGCGAAATATGACAAAAATACAAAAAGAAACTCTGCCTAATTTTTTAAAATTTGTTTAATCTTGTTCTTTATGTCATATATCTTCATGTGCCATGCTTGAAAATGTGTTATTTGCCCTCTATGAGAATAGGAGTCTTAATCTCGAAACTGAATCGGTCTTGTTAACTTCACAGTTAACATTGACTCATTGTTCTTAGATGACTCATTCTGAGAGTGTTATATCACTATCACGTCTACATGAAACCTAACCATTGCATGTTTCTAAAATCAATCAGCACATCAAGGATATCCAATGATAATCAGTAGAATATATATGTTGTATATGAACTGTATTGGTTGTTTCTTAAGCAGAATCATGAATCCTCAAGAGACAGAACAAGTCATTGCTCGTGATGAACTATGGGTTCCTACTGCTGAAAGAGTCAACATAAGCACAACAAATGTTAGACTAGAAACCACAGTAAAGCAGAAAGAAGAAACCTTTCAAGTTGTTATTGATGTGATCAAGAATTCTACATGCATCAAGGCATTCACCATTTCTGCGGATGTCCCTGAAATTCTCATGCAACAGTTTTGGTACACCATTACTAAGATCAAAGGCTCTGAGTCTTATGAGTTTCTTCTAGCCGACAAAAGGTATGTGATAGATGTTGAAGTCTTTAGGAAGATACTTGATATATGTCCAAGAAAAGAAGGTGAAGACTTTACTGAAGTACAAAATGATGAAGACACTCTCACATTCCTCGTTGATCTTGGATACTCAGGTCCACTTCACAAATATACAAATATGTTTGTGGACCACATGCATCAACCTTGGAGGACTCTGGCAGCCTGCATCAACAAGTGTCTATCTGGAAAGACAGCTAGCAATGACAAGTTGAGGAAGTCAAGAATTGATATTCTGTGGGGCATGTTTTATAGAGAGAATGTTGATTATCCATCTTTGATTTGGGAAGACATTGCTTACCAAATTGATCATAGACGGGAGAAAAAGTCAAGACGTAAAAATATGCCATATCCTCGATTCACAAAGGTTATCATTGATTACTTCCTCTCCAAGCACAAATCTCTCAAGAAGCTCAAGTTCCAACACTTTCACACAATCAAGGATGACGGTGTTGTGAGTCGACTCAAATTTGTCAGAATGGGTGAGGATGTTCAGCAATATGGTCTCGCCATTCCTGCTACTATGCTTAATAAAGAGATTATGCAATCAGAATCATACAAGAGGTTCATCCTGTATTCTACTGGTCAAATACCTCCAAAGAAGAGCAGAGGGAAAGGTTTTCCTTCTTCTCAAGGGAAGAGTCTCAGATCCCACTGAAGAATCTGTTGATATGTCTGATGAGTCTGAACCAAAACCACTTATCAGAAGGAAAACCTATAGTAGAAGAGTTAAGAAGAAAGCCCACCATATCAGTTGTGACAAATGTTCCTGAACCAGACATAGCTTTGGAATTAGGAAAATCTATCAGCTTAACTAAAGCTGAAGAAGAAGCTGCAGCAAGACAAGTTCATGCCACTCATGCAAGAATTGTCTCAGAATCTGTCCCCGAACCTGCAAGAAGAAGACGGTCAGATATTGCTATTTCTGAAACTACCTAGAAGCTCAAGGGCATTCAAACTCTCTCTCCCGCTGAACAAGAGGCCGCTGACATTATGAAAGCTCTCAAGGATAGCAGGAGAATGTTAGGGAGACAGCCTGGTACTAGTGGCTCAGATGAAGGAACTGGTGAGATACCAGGGGTTCCGAATGAGTCAATTTATGCTGATGCTGAGGATGACAATGAAGAAACTGAATCTGATTCTGATGATATTTACAAGTACAGAATTAACGTGCGCAAAAATGCTGACACTAAGATGAAGGCTGCTGAAAAGACTGCAGACATTACCAAAGAGACTACTGAGCAACCTTTGACATCGTCAAGCTTCTTTGTGCCTTCTGATTATGGTAATCAATTTCTTAATCTATCTCATAACGAGGAGATTTTTGAGCAACATCCAGTTCTGCAACAAACAACACCAATCCCTACAACTACTACAACACCACCAATCATCACCGAAGCTCCAGCTATCATCCCAGAAATCACTCCATTCATCGCCCTTCAGCTAAGAGTCACGAAATTAGAACAAGATATGTCTGAAGTAAAGAAGATTGATCACTCTGCCACTGTTTTGGCTTCTATTCGATCCCAAGTTCCTCTAGTTGTTGATAAGTATCTAGGAACAAAACTTGATGATGCTCTCCTTAAGACTCTTGAAAGACACACTGCAGATTTAG
This sequence comes from Tanacetum coccineum, assembly GCA_026074375.1. Lineage (NCBI taxonomy): Eukaryota > Viridiplantae > Streptophyta > Magnoliopsida > Asterales > Asteraceae > Tanacetum > Tanacetum coccineum. The sequence goes on along the minus strand of BQNB010005486.1, from coordinate 69,299 downwards.
TTGAGAAATACTCTATGCTGCCTACTCCAGAGTCAAGCAAGAAGCAAGAATCTGAAAAGAGTCAAGAAGAGATTATCAGAATCAAAAGGGAACAAGAAGAGAAGAACCAAGAGCCAACGTATACCCATTCAAGGCGTGCTGATCAAGCGCACTTAAAGAATTTTAATCTAAGAGTGCTCTCTTCAAATTTCCATTCTCGAACTTAAAGCCTAAATTTTTTTAATACCTTTTTCCCGCTGGTTCTACTGATAATTTTTTGGTTATTTTTCAGTAAGAATGACAAAGGTTATCAAAGGAGAGTTCGAGAAAATTAAGGATGTTAAGGTCGAAGATGTTTCGCTCACTTGCGATACATTACTTGAAGTTTTCAACAAAGAAGTCAATCGATTAAGCGGAATGGATGGTGATTTATTCTCATATGAAGTTGAAATTGCTAACATCCTATGTGACTCGAAAATGGATGATGATTCGAAGCATGAAGCTGATGATGACATGTGATATGATCCGTCAGATGTTGCATTTACTGAATGCTTGGGATCAAAGTTTTTCAACTACAAGACAATGGATCATTATACTATGAAAGCATTATGGATTTATTGGATCATAGGAGATGATGAAGTTGAGCTCACAGATGAAGAAAATTCTGATGATATGGATGAAGTTGCTAAAGTCTTTAGGATCGACAATAATTTATTTAATTTTGAAACACCTATGTGCAAGGCATTCAATGAATTTAACTATCTTTTGCAAATTAATCCATACTTACTTACTAAGGACATTGAGGGATTCAATACCTATGAAGATTACAAGGATGATTGGATCTATGAATGGAACAAGGACGTACCATGGGTCGATGAGAAGCCATGGACTAACGCTGGAGTTTCAACTAAACCCACACCAGTTAAACATACTTGCAAGCCTTTCAACTATAAAACTGGATGTTCAAAATGGCCAACATGTAGTTAGATGGATGATTGATACTGTAATGGAGGAAACTTACCTGGAACTTACATTATTGGAAACCAACTCCATTATCAGGATTGCGAGTGGTACGAGGCTTTAAAAGATAGTGAACTTAAAGATGAGGCTTTAAGAAATAAAGTTATCATGGAAGGATTTATCAATGAAGATGATGATGAGTCACGTTACGAACAAAAGAGATGATGGAACATATATACAAATTATGATGATGTTTATGAGATAAATCATGAAGATAATGAGAGAGAGGAATTATGTGAAGTTCATGAGCTGCCGGTGTATAATGTAAGGAGATGTATGATGATCAAATATTCGCTCAATAATAATGAAGAGTATGTTGCTATAAAAGAAGATGAATATGACGATCTTACAATCACAAGAGAAGTGGCGTGCCGAGCTTACCAATAAATCTTTCGAATAATGGACGAAGGATGGATGGTGACTAGAGTCGAGTAGAAGAGAAGCTAAAGACAAGTCTGTTAGGATCTAAAACTAGATAGATCTTCTAGCCTTTGTGGTTGTATAGTACTTATGTAATCACAAGTATATACGTGAGAGACTCTAACAATTGTTTAGGCGGAAACTAAACAATGCGATATAAAGAAGAACAAGTATAAACAATGATCCTCTATGGATCTCTCTATTGATAATAAATTGTTTTTGTAATTTTGTAATCGGTACCAAACCCTAATGCTAAAGGTTTCATTTATAGAGAAGAAACCCTAAATTGCTAAACAAGATTCCTAAAATTGCGTAAGAGATATACATCAATCTCTTCCTAAAAACGCGTAATATCAATCTCTTCCTAATTTATCTCATTCCTATCTTTATGAGATAACTCTAGAATATATCTACAATTCCTGCATACAATAATCACGTCTATAAATAAGATCAGCAGTTTCTATATCTCTGTCAGCAGAAATGAGAACATGACCAGCAGAAACATAATCAGCAGAAATCACTTAATGCCGCCAGCAGAAACGAACATCTCTAACAGCAGAAACGACACTTAGTCGTTTTCAATAATTCCCAACAAAGTCTAACATAAAGACTTTGCTGTAAACAAAAGTACTTCCTGGGACACAACCCGGATTTTTATTTAATTTTATCGAGTCTGTCTTCCCAGACATCAATACGGCATATCCGCTCCATACCATACGGCGTATTGATTGTCTGGACGTTATCAGTCTTTATTTTTTATTGAACATTAAAAACATTATTGTGAGTTCTGGCAATAAGGCATATTCATTAACCTGATACGGCATATCCACCAGACTAACTCGTATTTGGTTTGTTTAGTTTAGTTTAAATTAACCGTAGATGCCAAGATAGGAATACACGTTTTTCCTATTTTATACAGGACCTCGTGAAAGAAATATCGACGAATATTGGTGAAGAATATACAAATCTGAAGATCTTGAAGTGTTGGATTCTTGAAACCTCAAGATGGCTGTTCAACACATAATCTTGCTCATAAACGCAAATTGGAGAATCTACCGAGCAAATATCAGGGGAGTTTGTCATTCTAATTCTTTTTAATTCCT
>BQNB010005486.1:48107-65963 GCA_026074375.1 Tanacetum coccineum | reverse complement strand
AGTCTAGAGCCAAGAGATCAATAAAATAAATCTCACTAGGACACATTCCATTACAAACACTTGTTGAATACCAATAAGTTCACAAGCGGTTAACAAGAGTCCTACGCATTATCATTGTGGTATTGCCAGAACATCCGAGTGATACTTAAGTATTCACAGTGAAGGTGGAAATCCTGCTAGAACCAACATTAAACAAGCTCTTGGTAGGTGACTTGTGCGATTCTATATGAATCAAACTTGTGTCAACTGGAAAGAAATGATGGTGTGATTCAATATGAATCAAACTTGTTCCAGTAAATGAATTAAAGGTTTAATCAGAAAGATAGTAACTATCTGATTCACTCTTACCGTGTAGTCTGCTTTGAGACGCTTTGGTAATAAGAACGGCTAGTGTAGCTACGAAACCCTGTCAAGAAGATTCATTTGAATTCTATCTGATCACAGGCAGTATTTATACTGATTAACGGGGAACCGTGGTTATTGCAACCTTATTCTAAGAAGTGACAAAGACACTCTCGTCCATATCTGTTGATTATCACTAACGTAAACTTGCAGGTTATACGGTGGTGGCGGTATCCTATTCCAGCTGAAGTCGGATTCATTACCATATGCTCATGCTCAAACTACAAAGACATACTATAAGCATTAAGATTTAAGAATCAAGAAAGCTCAAGAATTAAAGACAAAGACTTCCGCAAACTCTGATATACAAGATTTTCCTTTAAGATATCAAGTCCATCAAAGGAGATTATTAGAGAGCTTTCAAAAGGTGCAAAGTATGAGCATGTTGGTCAAGACACAAGATCGTAAGGCGGCAAAGACGATCAAGACTGAAGGATAAAGATTTAAAGATCTCAGACATAAAGATGAAGTCGAAAGACAATGACAAAGGCTAAAGATCAAAGATCACATAGCATGAAGGAACAAGCCTACAACGTAGACAGAGACAAAGATCACAAGGGCTTAACAACAAAAGCAATCTCATTGATCTCACAAAGGAGTGTCATAATGAACTCACTTCGGGGAGATTGTTAGCCTTAAATATTGAGTCGAACAAGGAAGTTTGTTAATTAAGAATATTAGGTCTCGGTCATTCAGTTATGTAACATTGTAATAGGCTAGAACGGGTAAATGGACTCGTTTATGTAAGCTGATCAGTCACGTGTATCGGGAGTAAGATCAAGTAATCCCGAGCCTGGCCCGTAGAAATACCATAGGCATGTAAGCCTCATGGTTTAACTATAAATACCCTTCTCCAAGGATGGAGAGGGTGTTGGTCTCATTTTGTAATTTTCACTTACAAGTAAATCAACCATTCTCTTTCATTTCTCTCTCTTATTTCTCTCTCTAACTTCTCTCTAAACTTCTACATATCTTCCATCTATTTTTTCTTGTTTAATTCGTGTACTAAGTATGAAGTGAAGTGATTACGGGTTACCGCCAAGTTGAATTTTAAATCTACTTAGTCCCTGGTGCTGCGCCTATAGCACGAGCCCCGTATAGATTAGCACCGTCAAAAATGAAAGAATTGGCTACCCAATTACAAGAACTTTCTGACAAAAGATTTATAAGGTCTAGTTCCTCACCATGGGGAGCTTCAGTTTTGTTTGTCAAAAAGAAGGATGGATTTTTTTAGATGTGTATCGACTATCGTGAACTGAACAAAGTTACTGTGAAGAACCGATATCCACTTCTGAGAATCGATGACTTGTTTGACCAATTGCAAGGGTCAGGTGTCTACTCTAAGATCGACCTAAGATCTGGTTATCACCAACTTAGAGTTCGAGAGGAAGACATTCATAAAACAACATTAAGAACACGCTATGGTCACTACGAGTTCCAAGTAATGCCTTTTGGATTGACCAACGCACCGACGGTATTCATGGATCTGATGAATCAGGTGTGCAAACCGTATTTAGATAAATTCGTGATCGTTTTCATTAATGACATTCTGATCTACTCTAAAAGCAAGAAAGAACACGAAGAGCAACTTAAGTTAATCTTGGAATTTCTTAAAAAAGGAGGAGTTGTAGGCCAAGGTACAATTTCTCGGTCACGTGATTGATAGTGAAGGCATTCACATTGATTCTGCTAAGATTGAGTCAATCAAGGAATGGGCATTGCCCAAGACTCCCACTGAAATTTGTCAATTCTTAGGTCTTGCCGGTTATTACCGACGATTTATCGAAGGTTTCTTCAAGATTGCCAATCCAATAACAAAACTGACTCAGAAAAGCATAAAGTTTGATTGGGGAGAAAAGGAGGAAACTGCTTTTTAAACGTTGAAACAGAAGCTGTGTAGTGCGCTGATTTTGGCTTTACCCAAAGGCAGTGAGAACTTCGTGGTCTACTGCGATGCTTCGTGATATGTGAGAAATCACATATCACTTTTATATCAAAAATGACCCTAAAATGAACAAATTGTGCAAATTATGCTTGCATATTGCTTGTTTTGTCATTTGTGATGTGTAGTACAGTTCAGGCAAAATCACAAGAAAAACTTCAAAACCGACAAACACAACACAGGAACAGATAGAGTTTACAAGAGCCGGGAGTTTCTAGCAAAGGTCAACAAAGTCAACCTTAGTCAACCCTTGGTCAACCCACAAATAGACAAGACCTTCAAAATACCAAAAATGTTCTTAATGTTAACATAATTTCACCAAAAGTCCCAAAAACCCTAACACCGTTAGTCCATAACTAATGGTTGTTAAATGTGTTTTATAAAACCCTTTTTAAACCCTATCCCCCGAAGCCCAATAACATCACCGGCCCCCAGCACTATTACAAAGCCCAGTCATGCCCCTTATAAGCTCAGTCAAACATTCAAACAAATAAAGGCGCGTAAAATTGTTGTTATTGTTCATCATCTTGCCCAAATTCACACACACACCAAAGTTTTAAAAATTAATAGGTAAAAAACTATTTCCCTCCAATTAACAAATGTGGCTTAAAGATACCAAGTACCAGTTCTACACGTTGGCAAAAGCAGACGTCACCAAAGATTCTGATAGGCCAGTTTTACTCAAAGGAATGCCACACGTATGTCTAAGAAGCATAACCAGGATGGGAATTTTACACTAAAAACAAGCTAAAAGAAGCACAAGGCCTCTAACACAATGATTGCCACGTTGGCAATCCACGTGCTCACTTATTGATCCAACGGCCAAGAAAAGGGATCCAATGATTGCAAGGAATGAATGGTCAAAATTAGAGCAAGCAGGAGCGTGTGTTGAAGACTAGAAGCTTCTCTCTTGCTCTATAAATAGAGAGTCTGCCTCACTCATAAAGGATCATCTTTTTACTTTCCAGCTTTTTAGTGTAGCTTAATATAGCTTTTAGTAATTGTTCTTAGCTTATGTAATATTTCAGTTAATGTAATCTAAAATCCCCAAAAGCTTTGTACCATTTTCATAGGTTAATAAAAGTTTCAAATTTACTTAGCCTTGCAACAGTCTTTCAAACTTTTAACGTTAAGCAAAAATGTCAATAGCTTTTACTGTTTTATAAGCTCTCATACTTTTACATAAGCTCTAATCTATTCTTAAGTTGGTTATTCACTCAACTAAGCTCTCTAAAGCTTAGTTGAATTTATTATACTCAAATTCACTCAAAATATTATCAAAGCTTAACATGGAAGGGAAGCCAGTAATGGATGGGCTTCCAGGACCACACCAGCTTATCTTATAAGCTGGAGCTTGTTGATCAGCTCTTGGAGCATTTGTAAGCCTTATTTTATGCTAAGGCTATTGTAAGTTCTTACTTTACCTTTTGTAGCTTTAAAATTGCATTTCTAGCTTAAATTGCTTATTACTTGTACTCTTAATAGTTGCTTATTTCTGCTTAATCTAGTTTAATTGTGCTTATTGTAGTATTTAATTGCTTATTGTGTTCTCTTGTTAGTTTAAATCTTAGTTAGCTTTAAAGTAGTATAAAACAGTTAAAAAAAGCCAAAAATATTAGCATAATTTTGTAGCTTATCAATTCTGCTTATTTAGTAGTTTTAATTTGTTCATTAGGTCTTATTATAGCTTATTACTATCTGGATTTGAGTTTTGTTCTTTAAATCTTAAATCTATAAGCTAAAAATGGGATTGATCAAGTTAAAGGGGTGTTTGGTTCAAGCAAAGTCAGAACTGCTTGTAACCATTTAGTCTTTTAAATTGAATGCAAACTCCATATTTTGGTTTATATTGATAGGATTTAAAGTTGTAATTAGGATTAATCAGTTTTAATCATCATTCATAAATAGTCATTAGAATCTGTTAGTGAAAGCTCAGATCCTTAAGCTCATTAGGTTTTAATTGTTTCTAGCTGTTAAACTTAGTGGATTTGTAGTTGCTTAAGTGTTCTATTAGAGTAGAAGATAGTTTGCTAGGCCTGCATTTGTTAGCTTTAAAGTTTTAGTAGTTTACATGTCAACTGCATCAGCAGTCATAAAAAGCCAAGTAGCTAATTTCTAGTTTAAAAATCAGCAGGTAAAAATAGTTTTTAGAATTTCAAATTTTGTTCACAAGTAGATTTTAGGTAATAGTAGATCTATTTTAGCTTATTTTGCTTTTAAAAGTTCATTAAGCTATTTGTTTTTAAGCTCAAATTCAGCAATTTGTCTTTTCAAAAAACCAAAAGTTAACTCAGCACACTAAGTGTAATAAGCAGTTTTTAACTGACTTTTTCATTGGTAACTTGATTTTCAAACTTTGTTTCAAAAGCTGATTTAAGTAGTCTTTTGGATTAGCTTTCTATAAATACAAGTCTCTTTGCCACAAGGATCCATTTGCTTATTTGAAATTAAGCTTAAAGTTGCCCTTAAGGCCTGTTTGGTATGCAGTTTTTACTAAAGTGCTTATTTGAGATTTTAGCTTATTGCCATAAGTTTTTGTTCAGTTTCTGTCTTAACTAGCTTATTAGGTTAAAATTAAGTTGTTTGTAGCTTATTAGGTCCAGGATTTAGCTTATTAGTCTTTTCATAGAAAAACCAAAAACAAAGTTAAATAGCAAGTAGCTTTTTCATTAAGTCTTTTCATAGCTTATTTAGATTTCAAACTCCTTTGTGACTAAAGTTTTAGATAGAGCTTAGAATAAGCTTTCCATAGGTATAAGATAGTTGTCCATAAGGATCTGATTTCATGTTTTAAATAAGCTCAAAAGTTTGTTATTAGTCTATTTTATAACCAGTTTGTGCAAAATGCTTAATTCTCTTTCTCAGCTTATGGTTTGTCATTTTAGCTTAAGTTTAGTACAAAGGGCTTATTAGGGTAATGTTAGGCTAGTCATAGCTTATTTGATGTGGTTTGAGTATACTTTAGCTTATTAGTGAATTTGAACTTTAAGAAAAAAAAATTAAGTGTTCTGTTAAGCTTTTAAGCTGATTTCCAGCTTATTTTCTAATTTTCAAAAAAGTTGTTTTCACAAAAAGTGTTCATATTTAGCTGATTTAAAAGTTTGCTTTTAAAAGTTTTGAAAAATAAAAAAAAGGGAAACCAAGGAAGTCAGGGGTGAGCAAGGCTCGAACCCCTGACCTCAACTTCGTTTCAACCTTTTATAAACCTCAACACACACACCTCTCACCAACGTGCCCTTGGGACTTTTACGTCTAAAGTTGCATCATTTATTCCTATATCAACTTTTTGAGCTCTTTTTCTTATAAGCACTTCGAGTGCTATTAAGCTTTTTCCCGGCTTATTTAGTTTAGCACTTTAGGATTTTTCATTTTTCCTGCATTCTACTTATCCTTAGCTACTTTTAGAAATTTTTTAGGATTTTTAGCTTAAAGTTTTATATTTTTCGTGAATTAATTTTGTTATAAACTTTAAAAAATCATAAAAAATAGAAAAATAATCAAAAAAATATAATTCTTTTTTAGAAAATTCTCTTTTAACATTTAGGACTTAGGAAAATTAGATTTGCTTTCGTAGGGTTAAAATTGCAAAATTTGGTTTTTTAAAGAGCGGGATTGAATCCCGTTCACGTTTTTAGTGTTTTTAAGCCCTTGTCACTTCCGTTTTTGGTCTAGTTTTCTTTGTTCTAGCATTTTAGTCAATTAAGATTTAAAAAATTCAAAAAGATTATTTTAGGATTTAATTTTGATAATTTAGGGTTTTTGAGGTCATGTTTTAAGATTCCCGGTTTGCGTTTTTAGTCAAATTTGTTTTTCCCTTAATTGTTTTTAAGTGTTTGCCTTAATTTTTCCCGTAGCTTTAGAAATCCAATCATAATCTTGTTCCATTCAAGCATCGATTATCAAAATGACTCTCGACTTTCAATTGCATTCCTCGTTGGGGATAACGACCCGGGAATCATACTTCCGGTTTACTACATTGAGAGATTTTTTGATTTTTCTTACTACCTTTGTCCTCAAGGGTAGTTTAGGAATTTCATCATCGTTATATTATTATACGTATATAACTTTATTACTACATCAAGTTTTTGGCGTCGCTGCTGGGGATTTGTGATTAAGATTCCTTTGTTTGCGTTTGTTGATCGTGATTTGGGAGAACCTTTGTCTTCGAAAGTTACGGTCATTTTGAAAAAAAAAATCAAAAATACAAAAAAAATTAAATATATATAAAAGTATAAAATATTTTCTTTTTATTTTTACTATAAGTAGATAGTTTAATTAAATAAACAAAAAAGGACAAAAATATTTGCTCTTCCGGATTTTTTCAATTTTTACTTTTGTTCTCTTAAAAATAATAAAATACACATCAATTTAATTCTCTTACTAGACATTTGTGAATATTCCATCAATAAGTTTTTTCCCGAACTTAAGACTTCAAAAATATAACAATAAACGTCTTGTGTCACTTAAGAAATAGGGCGCACCTCTTTTTTGAAGTAAGTTTAGGAGGGTGTTCACGAAACTACTGATGACCCCGAAGGGTATAAACGGTTTTAAAGGCGATTCGCTCTCACTACGTCCTCTGTTTGCAAAGTTTTTACTTAAGGGATGTTACCCTAGTATGTTGTTTATTCGAGTCAACAATCATCTTGCCATTATGTCTACTCCTTGCATACCGAATGATACGAGACGACCATGGAACATAGTTGTCTTTGTTGAGCATAGGAGGACGGTTTTCGGAACCAACAGCATAAATGTCTTGTTGAGTCGACATTATGAAAGTGTGAAATGAAAATGATAAGTTATGGATCGTTTAAGTGATTGTGATTGACTAAGATTAATTCAAATGAAATAAAATTAATTTCCACAGGATTTTACAAATCTATGATTGGAAATCAAGAAGAAACCGTGAAGGATTAATTAAAGAGGTTTAGGTAAGATGAATTAATTAAGTCCTTGATTGATTGAAGTTAAGTTTAGATGATGAGTATTGTTGTTTGTTGGGAAATATATTGTAAAAGACTTAATACTGGTAGTATAACAGTTAAGTCTGGTAGTATTAGTTAGTTCTGGCAGTACTAAGTTAAGTCTGGCAGTACTATAGTTAGTACTGGTAGAGTGGCAGTACTATAGTTAGTACTGGTCGTATGTAGTTAAGTCTGTTTATGTAACATAATAGAGGTAATAGTTGTCTTAGAGATATTTTAGGAGATATCTTAGGAAATGATATGCATTATCCTTTCACACGTTTTGTAGAGCCTTCTAGGGTTTCCTTGTTGTATAAAAGGAACCCTACGGCATAGAGTTTCATATATCGAATAGAAGCATTGAAGCTTAATAGAAATCAATAGCAAAATTAGTATTATTGTTCTTCTTAATTCTTGTGTTAAGATTCCGCATTAACACTTGATATTCATAGTCAGTGTCTCTCACATAGTTGATTTGGATTTATTCAAGTTAGCTATTGTCTTACAAAGGCTATATAGATCCAAGACCAAGGACCTACAAGTGGTATCAGAGCCAATAGAGGGACTCTGAGTAAGAAGAATCACTAGAACCACAAACAAACACTCTCCTACAATTCTTTACAAAATGTCTCAACCTGCTAATGATGAGTTCTCACAACATCTCAGTGATGATGAAGCATCAAACCATGAAGATGCATCAGACACTGGTGCTGCACCTAAACAAAAACAACAGGTGATTCCTCAAACAACTGCTATCTCAAATATCAAACTCCCAATTCTGAAGAAGGAGGAGTATGATATATGGGCTATGGAGATGGAGCATTACCTTGAGTACATTGACAATGATGTTTGGAAGGTAATTCAGAATGGAAACTCCAAGAAGAGAATTTCAACTGGAAAGGATGGTGTTATTCGAATACTTCCACCAGTAACTGCTGCAGAAATTCAAGCTGTTGAAAAGGAAAGGAAGGCTAAGAATATCTTGTTGATGGCAATTCCCAAGGAACATATGAGAAGATTTCATGGAATGGATGATGCAAAAGAAATCTGGGAAGCCATCAGAACTAGGTTTGGTGGTAATGCAAATTCAAAGAAAATGCAGAAGGCTGTTTTCAAACAACAGTTTGAAGCATTTACAATATCCAGTTCAGAAGGGTTAGAAAAGGGATATGACAGATTCCAACAATTACTTTCTCAGTTGGAAGCTCATGGTGCTGAAGTATCAATTGAGGATGCAAATCATAAGTTTCTCAGGTCTTTGCCCCCAGCATGGTCCAATCTGGCAATGACTATGAGAACTAAACCAGATGTTGACACTTTATCTATTGATGATTTGTACAATAACCTTAGGGTTTTTTGAGCAAGATATCCTAAGTTGGCCTCAAAAACATCTTCAAGTGCTCAAAATGTTGCTTTTGTTTCACAAAGCAAAAGCAGCACTAATAAGGTTAAGTCTGGTTTTACTGGTGCCTACAGTACTTGCACTCCTTCTACTTCTTCAACCAATATTCCTGAAAAAGAAGCTCTTGCTGGTTTTGCTGATGAAGTTATTTATTCCCTTCTTGCAAACAATCAGAGGACTGGGACTTGCTTCATGAAGACCTAGAACAAATTGATGACTTGGACATTGAAGAGATGGACATAAACTGGCAGATAGCAATGATTGCTATTCGAATGAAGAAGTTCTATAAGAAAACAGCAGGAAATGAGAGTTCGTGTTGATGGAAAAAACACCTGTTGGGTATGGACAAAAAGAAGCTTGAATGCTTTAATTGTCACTACACTTGGTCCACTTTGTCTAAGTAATGTACAACAAAGGGGACACATGATGGAAAGAAAAAGATAGACTCATTTATCAACACCAAGAACTGGAAAGGCAAGAGAAGACTCAGATGGGATTGCTGACAATGATATGTATGTCAATGGGGAGAACATACTGAAGATGTAAGAGACAAATCTCACTCATGGCTATCATTCTCCAGTAGTGAGGTATCTTTTACGTTCTATAAACTAGTATTGATTTATACAATACCCTTAAAACACTGTGTGATGAACCAAATGAGACAGTTAGGTGATCAAGAAGAAAAATCTTGCCTAAAGTCCAGCTGGTTTTTAAGAAACTAGAAGCTCAACTTGTCACTTTATCAAAACAACAACTTTTCCTCTAAATGAAAAGCTTACATTTTAGGCAAAATGAATATATGAAAAGATGAAAATGCTTAAAAAATATATGAGAATTGGAAAAGAAAGCTATAAAAGAAAAGGAACAATTGCATAAAACATTTAGATTCATGAGAAAAAAACGATTCTTCCCAAAAATCTTTGGAATTTAATTAATCAAAGCATGAGTTCAAATAGTAAAGTAGGCTTAGGGTATGAAATACAATCAAACAATGAGGTTCTAAGTTATGAGGAAGAAATGAATTTTTCTGTTTTTAAGGGTACAGAAGAGGACTCAGTTGGGAAACCTTTGTACAGTAGATTTATAAAAGCTAATGATTTTAAAGGTGTTCCACATCCCTTAAGTGGAGATTATACTCCTAAACCACAAGAAGAAATTGATGAGTCTTTGTATGTTTATGGTAAAAAGGGACCCCAAGAGCCTGAACCCAGTGTATCAGATGATAGATCCAGTGAATATTCTACCTGTCAATCTAATGACAGTGCAGGATCTATTGGAACTTCCTCTGAACATTCTGTTGATCCTAATCCAGATTTTAAGATACCTCTAGAAGGTAATGTGTCTACACCTATAACAACAAATGAAAAAGGTGTGTCTGCTCCAAAATCAAAAGAGGTTGAACCTAGTTGTGTCTCACACATAAAAACTCCTAGGCAACCAATCAAAGATCAAGCAACACCTAAAGTTAACAGGAAGAATTGGAATGCTATGATGGAAAGAGAACTAGGGGAAGGTTACTCTTTCACAAAGAAGAAATGTTTATGTTTCTGATGTAGTCCTAAAGTCATTTGATTAAAGATTGTGACTATTATGAAAAGAAAATGGCAAGAGAGGCTGAGGTTAAGAAACAAAGGGTTTGTAATACTGGTAACATGATGGCAAAACCAGTATGGACTAATACCAACAGGATTAATCATGCTAATCAATTTGTTCCTAGACCAGTACAACTTAAAACTGGTAGGCCAAATATTAATACTGGTAGGACAAATATTAATTCTGTTAGGTCTAGAGTTAATACTGTTACTACTAATGTTAATACTGTTAGATCTAGACAGCCAGTACCTACCAGGACATCAAACAGTTTTAGTCCTAAAAGACCTCAGGTGAATCAATTTAATCAAAGAAGGCATTTTTCTAAATCATATTCATCTGTAAGAAGACCCTTTGCAAAAATTACAGCACAAATGTCTCATTCTCATGCTGTAAAGGGAAATTGGGGATCTGCTGTTAAGACCTCAGCAGGTTATAATTGGAGGAACTCTAAACCAAACTCCAATTGTGACAGTGGACCAACTTTTATTAGAACTATGAATGCTAAAGGTCCACAAGCCTGTAAAGGCCTGGGTCCTTAAGAGAAACTAATTTCTCTTTTTCATGTGCAGGATCATCCACTGAAGAACATGGTAGATAGAGGTATATTTGATAGTGGATGCTCAGGGCACATGACAGGTAACAAGGATCAACTGGAGGATTTTGAAGAATTCAATGGGGGATCTGTTACCTTTGGAGGTAGCAAAGGCTACATATCTGGTAAAGGAAAAATAAGAGTTGGTAATTTAGATTTTAATAGTGTGTCTTTTGTAAAGAATTAGGCATTTTACCTTTTCTCAATATACAAATATGTGATAAGCAGCACAAGGTTCTTTTTTACTGAAAATTGAATTTCTTCTCAATATCTCATATGTACAGTTTTGATACGCAACACCTACTCTTGGGGCAAAAGGTTTGCCTGTTTTGATGCTAAAGCCACATCTGATGATTCTAAATTGTGGCACAGATAGGTTTATGTCATTCAATTTTAAAAACTTAAACCAAACTTGTGAAGGGAAACCTTGTAAGAGGTTCTACCTTCCAAGGTTTTCAAAAATATAACCATACATGAGTTGCCAGCCATAAAGGTAAACAACACAAGGCCTCTGGCAAGGCCAAATTAAGTAACGATTAATCACTGACCATTACACACCTTGCTATGGATCTTTTTAGGTCCTACTTCTGTAAAAAGCATTAATCATGCCAAGTTTTGCCTTGTAATTACTGAGATTTGTACAGATTTAGTTGGGTAGATATTAATTCTGGTAGTTAAGTAGTATTAATTCGGTTAGTTAATATAAGTTAATTCTATCTATACAAACTCCTGCAGCATGTTTTTCTTTGTTTTAGACTAATTCTTGCAGGAATAACATGGATTTGCAGATGTAAGGCAGGTGTGATAAGGTCTTTGTTTTGTAACTCTTCAGTAAATACTTAATTCTGGTTGAAAACGAGTGAATTCAGGTTGTAACATAATTAATTCTAGTTGACCAAAGTTAAGTCTGGTAGTGTACATTTTAATACTGGTAGGTTATTGTTAGTGCTGGTTGCAGGAAAATTGACTTTTATCTGTTTAAATACTGTTTAAATGTTACCGTTGCAGATTTTTACGGCGCTATTGTCATTAACAGAGAAGCTATATATAGATAAAGTTTGATTTCTCTTTCATACTTATCTTTTTATTGTTATCTCCTCTTCGCAAAGTAAAAATCTTCTTTATTTTTACAAAAAATATATTTAATTTTCTTGTTAACCTCACTCGTAACTAAACCCAGTAAATTTTCAGTACACATCAATAACTTTCATTGCTACTTTCAAATCATGGCTCAATTAAAAATACTATGACAAACATAATCAAGTGGACTTTTACGCAAAGCCTAACGAAATTGCAGGGTTTGCAGAATAGTAGATTTTCTCAAGAGGGTTTCCAACCTCAGGCATGCTTGTAACTACTAATCCCTACATCTAGATTTCCTAAGTCAAACAGTTTTGGTAGACTGCTACTGCCAACACTCTTGCTGATGGGACTCTAGAATTACATGCAACTATTGATACCACTGTGTATACAATCACTAAGGCATCTATTAGAAATAAGCTTCAATTAGCAGATGCTTCAGGGATTACAATGTTGCCAAAAATGAGATTTTTGAGGGGGTTGGGGCAATGGGTATCCTATTGACGATATTTTACCTTTTGGAAAATCTTTTTCACACCCCAAATGGAGATTTTTAGTCCACCATGTTTGCATAGTTATAAGCTACTAAAAGTTGGTTGGATGGGATCAATTTGGGTACAATATTGCTACTGCTTTGATTTGTCTTTCCACTGGCAGAGTTTATAATTTTTCAAAACTAATTTTTGATGGCATGGTGGCAAACCTGAAAAGCAAAACAAAGTTTTTGATGTATCCTCGTTTTCTGCAACTGATTTTGGATATTCAAACGGAAAACAAACACCCTTATCTGGCTGTGACCCTGACCAAAAAGATTTTTGGGAATATGAAAAGGGGTTTTAGAGGGGCACCAAGACCTTTGTTGCCTGCTATGCTGCTTGTTGCTACTACTAATCCAAGTGCAGGTCAAGAACATCCTGATATGGCCTCAATCTCAACCATCATCATCCACAATTCCAGTACATATACAACTTCCCACCAATACCATCCCACCACCTATAACTGCTCTTCTCCCTGCATCTACACCTACACCTATCCCTGAAACTAACCCTGAACCTATGGAGCACACGTTTGAGGAACCATCCCCTGCACACCAACACTTCTCACCCCCACAAGAGCATGCCCAAGGACAGATGACTGTGGATGATTTGCTTCAATTAGTTCCTCAATTAATGACAAGAATTGATAGTCTGGAAAAGGATCTCAAGCAAACCAAGCTGACAATGGGGAGTGCTATTGTGAAGTTGGTCAAGAAGGTGAAGAAGCTGGAAGGTATTTTGAAAAGGAGAAATTCTTATCAGACTCTGAAGAGGAAGAACCTGAGGCTCAGGGGAGGAAAAGTCAAGATGATCCTCTAGTTTCTTTGGTACAAGGGCTGGTTACTCCTTCTAAGACTACTGTCAATGCTTCAGGGGAGGAACAAGTTGAAGACATAAGCCCTACTACATTAGAAGCAGCTAAAACTCTCTCCAGGGTTGCTTCTCAAAAGCCAAAGTCAATAGATAAGGGAAGGAGGTATAAGAGAAGGAAAGAGACTAAGGGAAAGAAGGTTGTCACTAGCTTGGATTTTCAAGAAGAAGTTAGTACTGGGT
Source organism: Tanacetum coccineum (assembly GCA_026074375.1). Taxonomy (NCBI): domain Eukaryota; kingdom Viridiplantae; phylum Streptophyta; class Magnoliopsida; order Asterales; family Asteraceae; genus Tanacetum; species Tanacetum coccineum. The sequence goes on along the minus strand of BQNB010005486.1, from coordinate 52,399 downwards.
ATGCTGAAGGAGTTAATACTGGCAGTATTAAAGTTAGTACTGTTAGTGGACAAGTTAGTACTGTTAGTGGACAAGTTAGTACTGACAGTATTAAAAAGTCCATTCCTTCCCCTGATAAAGGCCAAAGAGAAGGAAAAGCTCCTATGATCATTGAAGAAGCTCCTAAGAAGACTAAGGAACAAATTCTACAGGAGGAAGCTAGTCTCGCTGAAGCTATCAGATTGGATACTTTGGAGAAAGAAGAAAAGGCTAAACAAGTACACTTGGATTCTCTCTTAGCACAAAGACTTGCAGAAGAAGAAGAATTAAATGAGCAACAAAAGCAAAGAAGAGCTCAAGTTCAATTTGAAGCTCAGCATTACACAGATGAAGATTGGGATCTTATTAGAGCAAAGATTGAAGCTAATGCAGAGTTGTCAAAGAGTGTGCTAGGAAGTGGCTTACAAGGAGAAGACTTTGCAAAGAAGATGGTTGAACTAGTAAATCAAAGGAAGAAACACTTTGCAGAAGAAAGAGCAAGAGCTAAAAGAAATAAGCCCATAACCCAATCACAGCTGAGCATATATATGAATTACATGAAGAATTAGGGACAATAACTGTCTCAGCTGAAGATATTTAAGTTTTGAAGAAGTGAAAAAGAAAATTTGATAAGCTGTGTGAAGCAGTTGAATCTTTTGCACCTATAAACTTTGAAGCTACAAAAGATAGTCTGAAAAATTTAGGTTGAAGAACTTCAAACAAAGACTTCAAAAAGACTAAAGAGTGATGAAGCAAAAGATGATGAGTCTACCAAGAAGACTGGAAAGAGGAGGAAACAGATAGCTAGGAAAGGATTACATTCTGACAAGACTGATGAGGATGAATCTGAAGCTAGTAAAGATGCTGATCCTATTTCAGGTACTAATATTTCTATTAATCCTGTTCCTGTGGCTATAAAACCCCCAAGTATAGCTACTTATAAGATCATCAAGCAAGGAAAGAAAAGTGTGTACCAAATTGTTAGGGAAAATGGAACTGATATAGTGTACATAAATTTTGGAGCTATGCTGAAGGACATAACTAGGGATGATCTTACTGAATTATATAGGATTGTCATGAATCGATATGGTATGAATGGACTAAGGATGAGCCTTGAGAAGGTACTTTAGGAATATTTAAAGAATATGTTTGAGGCACCCCTTAGTACAGATCCTATTTGGAGTTTATTAGGTCAACAAAGAATCATAAGTTGGAGATATTATAATACCTGCAGAGTACATTGCTTAAACTTGGAGTCATCAGATATTTATATGTTGACTGAAAGAAAATATCCTTTATCTGCTGAGGTATGCAAAGCTATGCTAGATAAAAAGCTTCAAGGAGGAAAACCAGATGAGGATTGTTACAAACTTTTGAAAATGATGGAGAAGCAAGCTGGCATTAGGAAGTAATGAAGATTGATAAGTTAGATATCTAGAATGGAGATGAGGAGAACAACACTTGGTGGAGGTGCTATGCACTAACACAACAAAATGGTTATCAGTCCACCATGTCTAACAGACATAAGGACTGGCTAGTCCAGGAGCAAACGGCTCTTGGTAAAGACTTCTCAAATCCGTTAATGGCTGACAATTTGCCAAAAATTGTATGGTTATCAACTCACCATATCTGGTTAGTAAAGAGTTTGGCTAGCCCACAAGTTTATGGATTGTGGAATGGCTTATGGAAAAACCATAACTAGTTCTCATGAGATTATGGGGCTTATGGAAAAGACAAAATTGCAAATCAATATTAGATGATTGACACTTTACCAAAAATAGATGGTCACGTCACAACTACCATTTTTCATGCACAAAGAGTTGACATGGTAATCAATCACGCCCCACCTATGGAATTTCCCTTTTCTAGTTTTTTTTTTCTTTTGTGCCAAAGGATGACTAACCATATGGTTATTCAACTCATCAATGCTTCAGTACTGAGAGTTGAAATGGTTTTCAGTCAACCATAGACATGCACCTTTCTGGTGGCCAAAGGACTGACTACTCCAGAGTAAATGGCTAACTGGTAAAGAGACATCAAATCCATTTAAAGTTTCAATGATTCACCTCTCACAGGAGTTAACACACCTGGAAGTGATGAGAATAGTCTGAAACTATATGATTTGATTGCTGATATGAAGGGTTGCTAAAAAGTTTTTGAAGAATTGTGGCAGCAAAGATCAAAAAGAGATAATTTGAAGAATTGCAGCTCAAGAATAATTTGAAGAGTTTTATTTACAACATCCTCAGGAAGCTCAAATTGAAGACATTTGAAGAAACTTGAAGTTCACAAGTGAAGATCAAGTTAGGGGAGGATTGTTGGGAAATAGATTGTAAAAGACTTAATACTGGTAGTATAACAGTTAAGTCTGGTAGTATTAGTTAGTTCTGGCAGTACTAAGCTAATACTGGCAGTACTAAGTTAAGACTGGCAGTACTAAAGTTACAACTGGTAGATAGCAGTACTATAGTTAGTACTGGTCGTATTTAGTTAAGTCTGTTTATATAACAGAATAGTAATAGTTATCTTAGGAGATATCTTAGGAAAGGATGTGCATTATCCTTTCACATGTTTGTAAAGCCCATTAGGGTTTCCTTGGTGTATAAAAAGAACCCTACGGCATAGAGTTTTATATAATAGAAGCATTGAAGCTTGATAGAAATCAATAGCAAAATTAGTATTATTGTTCTTCTTAATTCTTGTGTTAAGATTCCGCATTAACACTTGATATTCATAGTCAGTGTCTCTCACATAGTTGATTTGGATTTATTCAAGTTAACTATTGTCTTACAAAGGCTATATAGATCCAAGACCAAGGACCTACAAGTGGTATCAGAGCCTGTAGAGGGACTCTGAATTAGAAGAATCACAAGATCACAAACAAACACTCTCCTACAATTCTTTACAAAATGTCTCAACCTGCTAATGATGAGTTCTCACAACATCTCAGTGATGATGAAGAATCAAACCATGAAGATGTATCAGACACTGATGCTGCACCTAAACAACAACAACGGGCGATTCCTCAAACAACTGCTATCTCAAATATCAAACTCCCAATTCTGAAGAAGGAGGAGTATGATATATGGTCTATGGAGATAGAGCATTACCTTGAGTACATTGACAATGATGTTTGGAAGGTAATTCAGAATGGAAACTCCAAGAAGAGAATTTCAACTGGAAAGGATGGTATTGTTCGAATACTTTCACCAGTAACTGCTGCAGAAATTCAAGCTGTTGAAAAGGAAAGGAAGGCTAAGAATATCTTGCTGATGGCCATTCCCAAGGAGCATATGAGAAGATTTCATGGAATGGATGATGCAAAAGAGATCTGGGAAGCCATCAGAACTAGGTTTGGTGGTAATGCAAATTCAAAGAAAATGCAGAAGGCTATTTTCAAACAATAGTTTGAAGCATTTAAAATATCCAGTTTAGAAGGGTTAGAAAAGGGATATGACAGATTCCAACAATTACTTTCTCAGTTGGAAGCTCATGGTGCTGAAGTATCAACTGAGGATGCAAATCATAAGTTTCTCAGATCTTTGCCCCCAGCATGGTCCAATCTGGCAATGACTATGAGAACTAAACCAGATGTTGATACTTTATCTATTGATGACTTGTACAATAACCTTAGGGTTTTTGAGCAGGAAATACAAGGTGCCTCAAAAACATCTTCAAGTGCTCAAAATGTTGCTTTTGTTTCACAAAGCAAAAGCAGCACTAATAAGGTTAAGTCTGGTTTTACTGGTGCCTACAGTACTTGCACTCCTTCTACTTCTTCAACCAATATTCATGAAAAAGAAGTTCTTGCTGGTTTTGCTGATGAAGTTATTTATTCCCTTTTTGCCAAACAATCAGAGGACTAGGACTTGCTTCATGAAGATCTTGAACAAATTGATGATTTGGAAATTAAAGAAATAGACATAAACTGGCAGATAGCAATGATTGCTATTTGAATGAAGAAGTTCTATAAGAAAACAGGAAGGAGAGTTCGTGTTGATGGAAAAACACCTGTTGGTTTTGACAAAAAGAAGCTTGAATGCTTCAATTGTCACAACACTGGTCACTTTGCTAGGGAATGTACAGCAAAGGGGACACATGATGGAAAGAAGAAGAGAGACTCATTTTATCAACATCAAGAAGCTGGGAAGCAAGGAGGAAAACCAGATAAGGATTGCTATAAAATGTTGAAAATGATGGAAAAGCAAGCTGGTATTAGGAAGTAGTGAAGTTTATAAAGTTAGAAGTCTAGGATAGAGATGAGAAGGATAACA